>PVJH01000884.1:231924-252504 GCA_004026705.1 Nesogale talazaci
TCTCTCTCTCTCTCTCTCTCTCTCTCTCTCTCTCTCTCTCTCTCTCTCCCCTCTCTCTCTCTCTCTCTCTCTCTCTCTCTCTCTCTCTCTCTCTCTCACACACACACACACACACACACACAAGCACACATATATGCATCAGTCAAGTGAATAGGAGTTGTACCAATGGAAGTATATGGAAGTAAAAAAGAAATATTCCAAACAGAGGGAAAAAGATTCACATATATAAGTTACAGGAAACACATTAATTTCAAGGGATGCAATCAAGGCTAGGATTAAGAAAGGGATGAGACTCTAAATATCAAACTCTGAATCTGTTTCTATATGAAAACTAATCTACCTGCCCATCTACCTAGCTACCTATTAATCTGTCTATTAATCCTTTTACCTATGCATCCAGCAGCCCACCTATCAATTACTCTTTTTCTTACTCAATGCACTCAACACACTGCTGACTTATTGACATGCTTAGGTCCCAAAGACCAAGCCATTATGTGAAAATTGGGGTTATGCAAAAGAGGAGGAAGACTAAATCACAAAATGGAAGAGGACCACACCATTACTCATTCAACTGTCAGGTTCCATCATTACTTAAATGCTGAATTATAATAAATTGTATAACTGAAAAGCAGGCAGATAGAGTTTTAAAATTATTGTGGTAAATGCAAAATGTTGAGTAACAAGATTGTAATTAAGGAGTAGGTGTATGTTCAAACTAGGTATATATTGGAAGCTAAGCACATTATCTTTTTTCAAATAACCCCACATCTGGAATTGCTGCTCCAGTGTTCCCAAGTTTAGTGAAGGTTGTCCCATTCATCCAGATGTGAAAGCTACACCTCATCATGAGGAGGGCTGTACCTTATTCCTCTCACTCACCGTATAAATATTTCACCAAACCAGGCAATTCTTCCATCTTAGTTTCTCTCCACTCATTCATAAATATTTAGATAGTTATTATTTTAATCCATGCCATAACTTTATCATATTTCATTGTTACAGTATTATACTTGATGTTTGTCATTTCACTCTGTCCAGCTATTCCGATTCTTTGATCCTATATCTAGCATGATTCTTTAAAGACTAGTAAAGGTTTCATCACTTATCAACCTATACATCACGATAAGTAATAAGCTTGCCAACCCTGCAATGGCTTCCCAGTGCTATAATCATTAAGTCCCAAACCTTTGATCAATTTTAGATAGGTATTTCTCATATTTTCATGTGTATATATATATATCACCTACAGATTTTGTTAAAAGCTAATATGGATTTGCTAAGTCAGTCAAGTTGATGTTATGTAACAGTAGAGGAGGACTACATCATATCACAAAATGGATGGCTGTATCATTACCCATTATCTAACTGTCATATTTTATCTTTACATAACTGGTGTTTTATTGCATAATTCTAAACCCAGGAAATAATGACCCAGTCAAGCTGATACATAATCTTAATAATTACAGATATTATTAGCCACGACTTACATCCCAGCCTTCATCATTGCCAGACACATATGTCATCTATGCACAAGCATTAGATTTAAAAATTGTTGTCATACATGGAAAATGTTGGATCTGTAAATTAAAAAAATTAATAACCAGATCATTGAGACTATGTTTTTAATAAGATATCTGTCAATGCAAACCGTGTTAGACTACAGTTGCCCACCCAACTCACTCAGACAGTGATCTTGTCATGGTCCAGCTACTAATGGTTACCTCTTTCCAATTCCTTGGCATTCTCCAGCTAAATTCAAACTTTGGAGCATATTGTTTCCTCTTTCTGGAGAGTTCCTTCCCTTCTCTATTTCTTTCCACTCCCTATTCCCCTATGATTTCCTCACATTTGTTTCTTAGTGCTTCTCTGCAGACCATATCAGATTCCAGCCTGTATTGTTTCTTCACAGCATTTGATAGAGTTGATAGTCACATTTTTAAGCTGTGTTATTATTGTTAAATTCTGTCGTCCCTCACTAAACTCCAGATTCCATGGAGATTGACTTTAGAAATACTTCAAATGCATTATGATTCTCTCTCTCTCTCTCTCTCTCTCTCTCTCTCTCTATATATATATATATATATATATATATATATTTCTTGGCCCCTACAACTTGCTGACATTAATTCCTTTTGTGATCTAGTGAAAGATGAAACTACAGATTTAGTTATAGTCCAAAGATGTCACAATAGAGTATTTCTGCAACAGTAGCTAAATGAGAGAGACAATATTAAGGCACTGGAGGTCAAACTTGAACCACATATTACAGGATCTGTTTTGCTCATCATTAAATATTGAGATAGTTAATGATGTTGTGCCAATCTGGCCAATAAAGACATGTGGGATTAATTGAAAGATGGAGTGATAAATGGCTCAGTGAGCCTCCCCTTTCTAGTTCTCAGGTTTCTTGCTCTCTGATGGTTGGACCAGGGTTGTAGCTGCCTTAGCCTTTTGCCTGCTTCAGCTGACAAGGCTCACTTCCTGTGAGACATTCCTGAGGAGAAGCCACATGGATCTACCCTGATGTAGCCCTCAGGGCTGGAACAGCAATGTGGAGACCCCTATCAGGACTGAGATGCTTACACACTCAGATTTCCTTCTGCAGTCAATGTCATTGCATGTGCTGTGTGAGATTGAGGAAGACTTTGTAAATTGATGTCAGACATATGGGCTAATGTTTGACTTATGAGTTTGGACAGCATTTGGTTGGGATGCTTTCTTAATGTATACTTACCCTTTATGTAAAACTTTGCCTTATATACATATGAATTTCTGTGGAATAGCTTCTCTACCTAAACTAACACAAATGCCCACCTTGCTCAATGGCTGGTGCATAATCAAAGTTCAATAAATCTGCATTGAATAAATAAAACATTAAAAAATAACTGGAACACGTCTTCAGATTTGCTGGTCTCCTTCAACAATAATATCTAATGGAAATATAATTCAAGCTACAAATATGAGCAAAATTATGTAATTTAAATTTTTCTTTGTTTTTCAAAATGTAAAATGAAACAGGTTCATGGAATTTTAATGTATTTTAGTTAACTCAAGCATTATAAATATTATCTTTTCACATATATATAATACATTACATTCATCTTTTCCAACTGTCATTAAAACCCAGTGTGTTTTATGCCTCTTATTTATATTGTTCAATTCTGACAAGCCACATTGTAGTGCTCAAGAATCACATGGATTTATCAAAACAACTTCACTGCTATTTAGTCAATTTCAACCCTGTGGCAGTCATGTGCTTATGTTAATTTTATGATTGGAATGTAGAGGTGGAGTCTGGCCTGTTAATCTGGAGATAGTCATTGAGTAGCTGATGAGGCCTCTATGTGGGCATGGCTTTCACCTGAGACTCCTGGGAAATCTTGCAATATTTCCCTCGTGAAGATGAGAAGCTATCTTCCCCAGTTGTTGGGAGTTAGTTTCAGAGATGATTAACCACAGGCAACACAGAATGACGGCGTCTGGGAGGCTGGAGTAGCCGGTGGAGAGACCACACGGCTTTGCCCTGATGTACCCAGACCTCTGAGGCTGGGGCAGCCACGTGGAGACCTCTGCCAGGGATGAGTTGCTTCTGCCACTGCGGGATGCTGTTGATGGATCCTGAGCCCTGGAAGTGAGGAGCCATGGGGAGACCCCTGTCTGTGCCAGGACTCTGTATCCACTGACCTGTGATTTCATGAGGCAGAAGGAGACTTTATGGACTGATTTCAGGCATATGGTTTAATATCGGACTTGTGACTTGGAGCTGGACTGGGCTGGGATGTTTTCTCAATGTCCTATCCCTCTTGAATATAAACCCATTCCTTCTATCCATATGCATGTCCTTGAATTTGTTCCTCTAGTCTACCCAGGACTAACTCAAACTCCTAATGACTCTGCATGACAGGGCAGTACTTTCCTTTCATTTTCTGAGACTGCAGCCTTTTTATAGGAGCAGAAAGACTCATATTTCTCCCATGGTGTGTCTGGTGGTTTCGAACTGCTGATCTTCTGGTAGTGGTTACCATGTTGGAAAGCATATCTCTAAACCATTTGACCTTTCTCTAGAGTTCTCTTATGATCACATAACCACAAACCTCGGAAGAATCTAGGAGATAGTGCTTTCAACAACTGAAAATTTGTTTCAAGGCCCACACATAAAAGCCATATTTACCTACTGTGTGTACGGTAAACCCCTAGCAGTTGAGAATTCATTGTATTACCATTTTGGTGATGAAGAATATAAAATAGAACTGGAAATGGGGGACTAAGTATAATAATACGACTTTATCCTAATATACATGAAGGGTAGAAACAGTTCTTTTTTAAAACAAAAACAATTTGCATTTAATTTTAAATCTTGAAGGAAAGGGAAAAGAGGAGTTCTAGCTTTACATCATTGGCACACTCTTAATACAACATGACAATTCCAGGTATCATATGAAATCTGTATACATTTACATGTATTCCCACTGGCTGATGACAAGAATGAGTTCTTTAATAAAGCATTCAAGACTACTGGAAATGTCATTCATAAATGTGTAATTTTGATATTAATCAAATGCACTTGCTCTGTACTGTACATGGTGAATAATATTGTATGAATAGTGTACTAAGCATATAATTTCCTTTGTCACTCTGGAAATCTGAATTTTACATATTACCTGATAGGCTTATTAATACACTAATTTATTCAATTCGTGTATGCATTCTCTCAACAAGGATTTGTGAAACACTCTTCTGTGTATGAAGCCTTGCCAAAGATGAGGATATAGCACCCAATATGATATGGTAGCTCCGTTTGACAGTTTCATGAGCCTAATATAACAGCATAATGTAAAGTTTTGCATTTTATTAACTCACAAAATCATTACACCTATTTTAGAGAAACTGGAAAATAAGTGTTTTTGTTGGGCTTTTATAGATTCTCTATGACAACAGTGTAAGCCAATGCTTCCTAGACTCCACCTTCTGAATTCCAGGGAAGTTCACATTCCTGGTTTGTCCTCAAGTCTGTGAATACACATTTACATCTGCAATGTAGCAGGTTCTCAGCATGTTCCTACAACAGCATCTGCCCTAGGCCCCTGGATTAGCAAGGGGAAGGAACTATGGAAGAAAAAATGCCCAATAGATCATCAAAAAAGTTCTATTTCAGGCCTTTGTTTAGACCTTCTTTCCTATTGACTTCTGCAGTTTATGGGCAAATTCTTGTTGCTCACCCTAGGGAGGAGACCCAAAGCAGAGCTCCGATGCCTCATAATCTGTCAGCATTGCTCCTCTCTTTCCTGTCCTCGTCATCAGAATCACAGTGCTGTCACTCTACAAAGTGTCCTGTCATCTTTAGATATTCCAAGGGCTCTGGAGCTCATTTTTTCTTTGAACAAAAGGAAAGCATTACATCCCCTCTTTTAATGCCCAATTCTTTCAGAAGGAAGGAAACTCCTTCTTAGAAGCACTAAGACCATTCACAGTTAGATTTTTAAAAAATTCTCTTCACACATTTTAACAGGCACTGCATTTCCATGGGAAGGCACAGAGTTTGGTTGATTAAGAAGTAATCTGTAGCTCTCTATCCTGAATCACATATCTCTCTCCATGTTCTGGGTATAGTGCTTAGTTTAAAGCCACTTTGCAATCGACATGCTATAAAATAATGGATATTTTCCTCTGAATTTATCTATTGTTCTATGGAAGTGTGGATTCATCCAGGTCTTCCTTTCTCCCTTTGATGAAGTGACATAAGGACATTTATTTAAGTACTAAAAATAAACATAATCTTGATAGTAGAGTTCTTGGCCTTTGCTTACACATTTGTTTAAATGTTCCTGAACACTGTGTGACCAGTGAGGTGGGTGCATCTTCCCAGGAACATGAAGCTTACCCGGAGATAGCAGCTCAGTTGCAGCCAAGAAACCATTGCTCTGCATGAACACATGCCAAGTGTATGTGACATTGGTATTTATGAATTTTATATAAGTCTCCATAGTTCCAGCTCTATTATTATTATTATATGTATATATACAAGTATGTTTAAAATGTCCTAAGCAAATAAGGAAATGGGAGTTTCTGTCTTCCTCAGAAGAAGTGCAGTCACTTACCTTACTTTGGGTATGCAGGGAGGTTTGGTCCATGAGGTTTCCATCATGTCATTCCAAGTAATTGCTTCCTTGAAAAAGGAAGGAGCATTGGCAGAATGGTGATGTTAACATGGGCAATTGTTCATTAAGAATAGTTTTCTTGGGCTGAGGCCCGGTGGCATAGTGGTTGAGTGCAGCCCATTTCCTTGGCAGTTCAAATCCAGCAGCAGCTCTCTGGGAGCAGCAGCTCACTGAGTAGCTCCCATGACAATCAGAGGGCAGTGATGCCCCCTCCCAAAAAACAAAAACAAAACCAAACAAAAAAAGAATAGTTTTCTTAGTTATGCATTTTTTAAAAACCTAGCTTCTTTATTAGACGTCAATAACAAGATGTCTTAAGCCTCCTCTTTAAATATAGACTTTTATTCATTTGTGTCCTTTGGGATACAAGGTATCCGTGAGTATTATATTTAGGGTGTCTTTTTTCTGGGGCAAAATGGACAGCGGCTATGCTATATAAGGATCATGATCCTCATGATCACTCTAAAGATACTTTCCATCATATTAGAGCTACATTTAGAGTTCATCATTTCAGAAGGCTACAGTTTATAGAACCAGTCCCTAAATTCATTTTTAGTCTCCACGAGGATGTAGCCTCTAATGAATTCTCTCTTACTATTAATTGGCCAGTGTGCAAAAAGCTGTGCCCTCAGGTAGAGTGTATATGACTGTGGATCATGACTACACTCTTAGCTAGCCTAAAGAAGGATAATCATGCCCTTATAGACTTTCCTGGGCAAGTCCTTGGCAAGCCCTGTGATCTTTTGTCATATCTCTACTTGGGTTGTAGGTGGGCCCTGGACCAACTTTATTTGATTTTGTAGTCTATCAAAGTGTATGTAACTGAATCCAATTCTTTCTCTTTTCCTCTTTTGTAGTCCTGCCTGTGGTTATGTTGAATGGATCTGCCTCCAATCATGATTTTGTGATGGGTGTCCTATGTTTTTTCTGCTTTCTAATTTGACCATGTGGTTGTGAATTCTTAGACACCATATGACCTCATGCTAATGGCCTTTCTCATCTGAATCTTTTAGTTTTTCTTTGTCTTCTCTGTGTCCTGTTTAAGATTTCGCAAACAGGTCTTTGTAGGATAAATTGTAATTTGGTGTCTCTTTTCCCTGAAAACACCATATAGAAATTAGTAAAAACAAAATTACCAGCATTCTAACTTTCTAGTTTAAGAAATATTGTTTTATTAATAAATAACTTTAGGGGTTTTGTTTTTTAATTAAAAAAAATTCCTTCTCCACATTTCTAGAAGTTAGGCAGAAACATAGGTTATCCACACGAATTTAAGACAGTCTTTCAGGATTATCACTATTGACTACTATTCTACTAAATATGTTTGCTATTTCACGATGTTTGACTATTGAATTAGCAGTTTAAACAAAATTGAACTGGAAAATTCAGTTGAAAGTTTATCTTATAAAGTTTCAGTTTCATAAAGAGTTCTCTGCTTTTATAAACATCAGCAAGTGCTTAGAGTTGGGGTATTAAGAAAAGCTCTTTTTAAAATGCTGGGTTTGATATAAAGAATTATCTTATCTTTGAGTAATTAAATAGAAAAATATTGAATGTATCATCTACTGCCAATCTTGTTCAAGTCATAATAGGTGCTTTGGGGTGGCTTGTTAGTCACGTTTCTTAAAGTTAGCTCCAATCTTGGCATCTTTGTTAGTGTGACCCATAATCTTCTTCCATCTTCACTCTAAAGAACATGGCCGTGAAACAACCCAGGGCACTGAACATACCTCTGTTCTTTTCAACTGGTCATACATTCTTCCTAATTTCTCTTTTCTCTCACCTCCCATAGGCAGGAAAACTGTAGACTATTAAATGGAAAAATAGTGCACAGTCATTGCTTGCCTTCTTATACACCTTCCACCCCTCCCACTTCCAATGGAAGAAGATCATATTTAGAGAAAGGTGCCAGTGTACATGTCTCTAGGCACAGCTTCTCTTCCAAACCTTGGCTTCCTTCCAAGGTCTACTTTTACTACCTACCTGGGAAAGTAAACAATCAAGTGATTTTCTGGAAATTCTTGAAAGACTGCCTTAAAGATTTCCTAGCAGAAATGTTTCCCCTTGTGCTTGTATATTTTACATCTTGAAGGGGATTTGGCTGAGCCAAGGATAGCTTATAAACACCTCTGAGTGGCTTGGCCCAAAGTCCCACACTCTTTGATTCCCCCAAGTAATTTTACTCCACACAGATGGTGTGGTGGAGGAGGAAAATGCTTCACAATTCGCTAGCCTTGGTCTGAAGTGGCTGCTGATTGATGCTGATAAGCACAAGACCGGATCACAGACCTTGTCAGAAGCACAGGAGGGGCCTGGGGTTGTCAGTGTAAGCTTTCTGATGAGTGGGCGCTAACAGGGGTGATCTCTGAAACCTGGAACAGAGTAATGACATGAAAGCAGTGACATGTTTAGGATTGACACACTGGGCACAGATATGTCACTTTTAATGGCCAGAGAGATGACAGGGAACTTGTACTAACTTGCCTTGACTTCAGTTTAAAGTTGTCCTGGGTGTTAAGTCAGTGGTAACCAGGGGTCACATATTGGGAAAACCACTCCCCCTTCAAATAACTCCTTTTCTTCCATATCGTCTCAAGTACAGAAAAGCTGATATTCTGTGCCCTTTAACTGTGCTTTCTAACACTAGCCTCATGTAAAAATCACCTTGAGCACTCATGGCCTGGCCCCAGGAGATGCACATTTGTATTTATTTGACACCAGGTGCAGACTGTGTGATCAGCATACCTTGAACGCACCCCCAGATAACTCTGAAAGTGAAGCAATTGTCAATAGTCACTACATTAGATGAATGAAAATGAAGAATAAATTCTCTGGGAAATGGGCATAATATTTGAGGCATAATAGTATGACCTAAATAGCATATTTCCAAGGAGCTCAAACCTGTTTATATTATTTTACTGTGATTGCATTATTTATTGGATAATGAACAATATATATAAAATTTAAACCAAACTCACTGCCATCGATTCTGGCTCATAGTGACCCTCTAGGACAGCATAGAATTATCCCTCTGTGTTACAGAGGTTATAAATCATTCTGTGAATGGCTAGCCTCATCGTTCTCCTGTGAAGCATCTGGTAGTTTTGAAATGCTGGTCTTGTGGTTATCAGCCCAATCCATAATGTACTATGACACCAGGGTAAACAAACACACACACAGTCCCTGATACTAAGCAAGGTTGAAAGAATTAATTTAGCTCACCCAAGTCATTTTATGCTTCTAGAAAATTTTTACCATCTTGCCATTCAATGTCCTTTTTTAAACAAGATGTTGATTCTCATTGTGAACCTACCCCAAAACAAGTTTAATTTAAACAGAGTTTTGAAAGATTTGAAAAGCAGAACATCCATCATAATAGTTTATCCAATAATGCATAGGGACCACCCTTTTATGCAGATCTATGGATGGAACCAAAGACAAACACCTTCTGTTTTTCATCTCAGTCTGGATGGAAGCATCCAAACATTTCTAGCATCTTCATACTCTAACTCAGGGGTTGTATAAATCTAGTTGGGGAGAGTCTAGATGATGAAAAAGATCAAAGTGAATTCATGCTCTCCCATCTCACTGTCCTGGCCTCTCTCTTGCAATTTAATTTCCATGTGAAAGTATACCTTCCAGGAAGAATCTAAGAGTCATCATTTCCTTAGCCTAATCTTGTCAATCTATACCTATCCTTGGAGTTATTTACATTTCAACCATCAGCTGTAATAAGGACTGAAAATAATGTCTCATAAAACAAACAAAAAGTCCTAAAATCACTGATAGTGAGTCAATTTCAGCTCAAACTGATCTTGCAGAATTGTAGAGTTGCTATAAGCATTCCTTTTCTGTATGCTCCACCAATGTACCCATCTCCCTCCAAAACCCTAATCCTACTTGCTGTCTCTATGGGTTCATCAATTAATATAAAAACACTTTAAATGTATGAAATATATTACATTATACTAATATTGTAAAGGACACTTTGTCTAGGTACAGTATAAAAAAGATTTTTAAAGTGAAGTTACTTGTCATCCAAGGATGACAGTTTCCTCAGTGTCCTCAGTTGTTCTACAAGGTAGTTAGAGGAAATTAGCTTTAAGCTCCCCCTAACTTGATATACGTCTATATCTGAAACAATTACTCAATTCAGCAAAAACACAATTGTTTCTACCACTTTTGGTTTTATGGCATAGGTCTTATGAGGTTCCTCTTTTCAGTTGAAATACAGATTCAGGAAAGAGAAATAACAACATGCTTGTGCTATATAAAAGTAAATACCTCACCACATTTGCTTATGCACCTGTGTTGTCTACAGCAATCGTGTTGGGACAGGCTGATGCAAATGTGGTGAAGAAAGTTGGTGGTGCCCAGCTATAAAAAAAGTACAGCATCTGGGGTCTTAAAGGCTTGAAGATAAACAAGCTGCCTTCTAGCTGAGAAATATTAAAGACCACATGAAAGAAGCACAGCAACTCGTGTGACCACGAGATGTCCAAGGGAGCAGGTATCAGGCATCAAAGAACAAAAATTATAATATTATGAATGAGGGGGGGTGTGAAGTTGAGACCCAAAGCCCTTATAAAAGGATCTTGGGGAAGAGACAAACCAGTCAGTGTGCTGTGTAGCGACAATGAAGCATGCAATGTTCTTGTAGTTATTGAATACTTCTCCCCCCCCCCAATTATGATCCCAGTTCTACTTTACAAATCTGGCTGGGCTGGAGGATGTACACTGGCACAAATAGGAACTGGAAACATAGGGATTCCAGGGAAGAAGAATCCCCAAGGACCAGTGGTGAGAAGGGCCATATTGGGAAGGTAGTGGGAAGATTAGGGAGAAAGGGGGAACATATTTCAAGAATCAGCATAGAACATCCTCCCTAGGGGATGGACAGTGGAGAAGTAGGTGAAAGGAGATGTTGTATAGTGTAAGATATGACAAAATAATAATAATTTATAAATTATCAGGGGATCATGGGGGAGGGGGTCAGCAGGGAGGGAGGGAAAAAATGAGGACCAGATACCAGGGCCTCAAGTGGAAAGTAAATATTTTGAGAATGATGATGGAAACAAATGTACAAGGATGCTTCACACAATGGATGTACATGTTGATTGTGATGAGAATGTACAAGCCCTCAATTGGATGATTTAATTTTTTAAAAAGCAAATTCCTATGTATTCATTGACTGTCTGTTGTGTGATCTATATTGTAGGATCCCAAAGAAAAAGAATTCCTATTACAGATTTAGGAAATAAAACATGAGTACCTACAATAATGCTACTAGAATAAATAGCAATAAACATTTTGTGACAAGGCATGGGCATGGGGATATTGAGCTTTATAGTATGGTATGCATGTTCAGAATATTCATAAAAGTAACCACTATGAACTAAGAGGTGTTAAGAAGATTCCATGTACTTCAAACCAAAGCCGTTTATGTTGGGCTAACTGGGGTAGACTTGAGCTCCATAGGGTTTTCAGTGAATGGGTTTTCAGAGGGATATGGCTAGCTTTTTCTTCCAAGGTGACTCTGAAAAGATTCGAACCTCTAATCATTCAGTTAACAGCCAAGCATATGAAATGTGTGCTCCCACAAGGTCTGAATGGTAATTCCCTCCTGTAAGTATAGATTTAAAAAATTGAATTCAAGCTATCATTTATGTTGACTCTATTTTTGTTCCAATTGATAATCACAACAGATACTTTTTTCATACACTGCATTCAGATTCCTGATAGTCATTGGAATGGAAGGATAACATATTACAAGATCCACATACTTCCCGCTTTCCATTTGCTTGGACTTAATCCTTCCCACACTTACATGATAGATGATACATGCCAGGATGAAGTGAAAAGTGTGGTATTGATCAGTTCCCTAAGGATTCTGTAAGCTTGTTCTTTTTTTTAAATAATTTTATTGGGGGCTCTTGCAGTTATTATAACATTGAGTACATCAACTCTATCAAGCACATTTACACACATGTTACCACATACATTTCCAAACATTTTCCACTTGAGCCCTTGGTATAAGCTCTTCTTTAAAAAAAAAAAAAACTCTTCTTTCCCCTCCCCCTTTGTTTTAAATGAATCATTTTATTGGGTACTCATACACCATCCCTCATGATCCATACATACATCAATTGTACGCAAATCTCATTTGCACACGTGTTGCCATCATCACTCTCAAAACATCCTCCCTCCAATTGGCCCCTAGTTCCACCTCCCCATATTTCCCTTCCTTCCTCCCTCCCATGAACCTTTAATAATTTACAAATCACTATTTCATATCGTACACTGTCCAATGTGTCCCTTCACTCACTTTCCTGTTGGCCATCCCCCAGAGAGGAGGTTATATGAAGATCCCTGCAATTGGTTCCCCTTTTCTATTCCACCATCCCTCCACCCTCCCAGTATCACCACTCCCGTTACTCCTCCTGAGGGAATATCTATCCTAAATTCCCCATGTTTCCAACTCCAGTGTACATCCCCTGTTCTAGTCGGACTTGTCTGGTAGAACCGGGAGCATGATAGTGGGTGTGAGTGGAAGAAAACTCTAGAACAATGTAAACGTTTGCTTTCCACAAAGGAGTCTATTGGTGCACTAGGCATGAAAGAAGACCTTGACTTCCAATGTAGAGCTCAGATTTGTCCAGCAGGATGTGCCATGATTCTTCCAGGGCATCAAGAAGCATAACATACCCTCTTTCTGTCCAAACAAATACAAGGTGACAGGAAACATCCTGAAGTGGATACACTAGTTCTCCATGTGTGCCCCACCATCTTCTAGCCACACCTAGGTCCCACAACCAGGGGCATCCACTTTTATTCACCTTCCTCAAGTAAAAAACACCAAATTAGAAAAGGCTGTTCTTGCAAGGAAACAATATAGTCTAAAGAATTTTATATGATTAGATAGTCTTTCATTTCAGGGGGAGGGGGGGAATTCATTTTACTTCCGACCTAGGGATTTCTCTGTGTACTTAGGATAAAATTCTTCTAAGGCATTTTGCTTTTCTGCCTCTACACTGGCTCTTCCTCTTCAGGGAATTGCAGTTTAGTTGGAAACCATAGGTATTTATGCCCAAATATGTACCAACTAGAAGTATGGGGGTGTCAAGGTAAGGCCAGAAAGAGAGGCATATAGCCAAACATCTAAGAAAGCGGATAAACACTTGATGGAGGTTTCATTGGAGAACAGACCTGATATTAAAGAGCCAAATCTGAACAGACCAAGGATAAGAGGATTTGGATGGCAACAAATTGACTTTCCCAAAACAGATAAAAGTCCTGGTCCCCTTCAGAATGACATCTCCATAGTGTCAATCTAGGTGAAAGGAGGCCTTCTTACTTACCTGTTTTGTCAAAGTTTGTGAGACTCCCTCCTGTCTCTCAAATACTACAAGTTCCACAGAGAGTGGAGATAAAAAGACCAAGGCTTCCCTTTAGGATGAAACCCAACAGCCAAGGAAGCCAAACACAAAAGAGGAGATTGCTACTTTGCAGTTCCGTATATTTATTCATAATCTCCCTCCAGGCAGCACAATTTAGCCCTAATATGTCCTGAATCTTACCTTATTCCTGGTTCCTCCAATCGTTTGCTAGCCAACCTGTATCCAATGATATCAATTACCTAGAGAGAGAAAACAAAAATCACAAGCGAAAAACAAAATCTTTTATTAGTATGTTGTTCAGCTGGGTGCCCAGAGTTAATGCTTGTCTCCTGATTTTTATTCCTTTTCCCTCTTCTACAAGAAGTAGCTATCATACCGTGTAAAATGCACACATGCCTGCTTATACTCACATCAGCACATATGAGCACATGTACATGCACACACAGGCATGCACACACACCAAAATTTGGCTTCTGCCTTTTCTAATTACAAATCACCACCTGTGGTAAAATTATTGAAAAACAGATGAGCTTTTCATTCCAGCAATAGCCTTAAAACAAGCAGCACTTCCAGCTGCCAATGTGATGTATAGACACCACAGAGGGCAGATGAGGGATTAATTAGGTCTGTCCTTGCATATTGCCAGGGGAGCACTTCTGTAGAGGTGATTGAAAACTGGAAGGAGTGGCATTAGTCTTCATTGTTGGTTAAAGGCAACAAAAATAAAGATGCAATTGAGTTGACAGAGCTTCAAGGTATGTGGCTGAGTCATTTGGAGGTGTCAAAATGATCAAACTATAATTAATTAGCCTTAGTGCTATATTTAATTCCTCAACCTTAAAGAAGATTTCCACATCCAGGAACAGACAGAAAAAGAGGCATCATCATTTTTTGATATTTGCTGGCGTGGAGTGGGGAGGGTATTTGTTGGAGTAGAACTAAAGTTTTGCTCACACTGAGATGATCAGTGCACACTGTTTTTAATCAGCCAGTTCCCTTTCTGTTGCACAGCAGCCCTGCACATCCCTGTATTTCTGTCAGGAGAGGAGGTACTGCCAGACAACAATCCTTGTCACTCTGTGGGGTTTTTTAAGGAAGCCAACCAACCCTGAGGTATTTTTTGCTTTTGACCACTTGAAAATTCCCTATAAGATTTTTCTATGTTAGAGCTTTAGAAGTAAAGCAATGGGCCATAAAACCATGAATGATATTTAATTGAAGTCAGGATCCATTAGCTGAATGTCTACTATGTGTACAATTTTCTTTTCTTATCCTACCTCGGCAAAACAGATATCCTTGAAATAAGCATATGCTGCAAACTATTGCCTATAAAGATGATTTAATTTTTTCTTGTTGTCTGTAAATTTTGTTGCCCACATTATTATTTTCTAAATTGGTTTCTGAACCCCAAGGGAGCAGGGAACAGGTTTGCGCTGTTCTCTTTGTATGAGACCCAACTCAATCTCTTAATGGTTCCTTGATGAGGCTCATGATTCAACTGGTTCTAAGCAAAGGCAGAACTGAAATATATTAATATTTTTGCATTTTAATGTATTGGCTATAAATTAGCAGATTTCTTCCCTGGTATTATGTGTAATTTGCATTTATTAGCTATAATTTAGTATTGGTTACCATTTTTTGAATTTGTAAAGCACTTTGTTTTCTCTATTACAAATTACTACTCACAAAGTGTAGAAAAAGCACAACCCCAGAAGCAAAGAACAGTACTAGGGAGAAGATTGCCAGGACTCAAAGGAGTGCTTCATGTTTTAGATTTTCAATCTTCCAAAATAATATAATTTGCAGGAAATATTTGAGAATGGAGATTTTCTCAAATGTCATCTAAGAAAGATTTCATGTAAAAATAGTATTTCCTCTCTTTTTAAACACATATGTTAAAATCTCTATTTTAGTTACTTTTCAAATACAAATCACTATTATAGAGCAAGGTATTAAACTAATAGATAATTGGTTCTAAGACAGTAATTAGTTATGTAGATATTTTTTGCAAATACATTCCTTCCCTAGCATAATAACATAAAGTATAGCCATAAAGAACTGTTTTTCCTGCCTCGAGTAAAAATATGGAGAGGAATGCTCTTTGTATATGAGAGTTGGAATTTATTTCTTGAACAATAGATATTGCTAGAGAAATGTACATCATCTTTTTCAACAAAGAAAGAGACATACCAAATGAGAATGTTTTCAAAAAGAAACCATTAGGTTCAATAAGGAACAGCCATTGCATTTCAAAAGGAGACCTGCGAGCAAAGTTTGCAGGTCAAACCCACCAGCTGCTCCTCAGGAGACCAATGAGGCTACGTGCTCCCATAAGGAATTACAGCATGAGAAACTATATTTGGTAAGTTACATGTTAGAATTAACTTCATGGCAGTAGTTTGCTTTGAGTTTTTGTTTTCCATCTTCATACTCCTTTTATTCTAGTCTGTCACCAGGACTGTTAAAGTACATATGTAGGGTCTCTGTGAATCAGAGAATACATCTCAGTGACAGTGCATTTGCTTTGGCGAATCTGTGTCACAAAATCATTTATTGACTTGTTGCATATTTGTTTGCACTTGGGCTATTCATGTCCGTGTCATCATTATGTTTCCAATATGAAATGCCTTAGGGACTGAAACTGTTATTCTTAAAAAAGCCAACTGGGAAATATCTCAATGGAAAACCGACATTAATTTGAACAAAGGTGAAGATGTGAATGCAGGGAAGTGGTTTGCAATCTTCCCACATCACTTGTAGTGATCCTGTGATCAAAGCTTCCTTTAATCCTGTGACAGAATGAAGACCAAGTATTTCAATGCAACCTCAAGCATTTAATGGTGTTAATGGTGGAAGCTCTTTTAACTTGCAGGATGAAGTTATCCATCACCACATACAGTACTATACCAATACCCAGGGTAACTTTGTCTTGTATACTTCGGATGTGTTATCAAGGCCAACACTTGGAGGAGGATATTATATGGTTACTAGTAGGTTGTTATGAATTGGAATTTCCAGAAGGCAACATTAGATTTGGAAAGGAGAAGATCATTGAAAAAGAATAAAATCATCAATGAAATGGATTGCTGCAAACACTGCAACTATGGGTTTATGTTGTAATAATTTCGAGGACAGGTCAGGATGGGGCAATGTTTCATTCTGTTGTACACAATGTCCCTACAAGAGCAAAACCAACTAGAAAGTAAATCACAACAACAGCAAAGGAGCAATAATGAATAAAAGCACATGGCAGTAACATTCACACGACATGCAGCAAATTCTGAGTTACTTAAACAAGAAGCAATTTCTCTTTCAAAGAGCTTTCATAGACCATCCCACTGAAGCCTAAAACAACTCTGTAGAGTAATTCAAAGTATTCTGTTTTATGGATCACTAAAAACAATGCACACAATTTCTCTCTATTCTATATCAGTGAAGGGAATATTGCTCATTTTCTATCTATCTCTGTCAAAAGTAAGTTTGGGAATAAACATTTTGCCTGGTTGAAATCCCAAATGCAACTTCCTTTTACAGTTGTTGAGATGAACCTCAAATGTGAAAAATATCTTGTGAAACCTGGATGTGTTTATAGTGTGTATTTTGCTGATCTTTCATGTTTGAAGAAACAGAATTATGCTATGCCTATAAATTATATTAGCTGAAAATACCAAGAGTCTTCTTTTCTTAGTACAGGCAGATCTGTAGGTATTCTTTGGGGTCCCCCCTCCACATGCCAAAAGAAGCCCTGGTAGCTTTTTCAGGTAAGCATTGGACTTCCAACCATAAGATCAGCAGTTCAAACAAATCAGCAGGTCCGGGGGAGAAATCTGAAGCTTTCTGCTCCTATTTTCTGTCTGAAAAACTATGAGTTAGAATAGCCTACATAGCAGTGGTCCTAATTAGGTGGGGAAGAGTCTCAGGGGATTTTGTAGTGTCAACCTTGTTATTTTCACTTCAAAAAAGGATCGTGTACTGTTCTTAACTTGTGAGAAGCAAACTACACACACACACACACACACACACTCATAGTAGTAGTTGAATAATGGCTTTTTGAGGAGGTTGGAAATGGGTCTTTCTAGATCACTTATATTGAAAGCATGGATCTTGCTTTGGAGCAAAGAAAATATTGGAGCTTTAATGCTGATCCAAACTTATTTGCATTGAGTCAATTCTGACTCATAGTGACTCCATATGACAGAGTAGAACTGCTTCTGTGGGCTTCTGAAAGTGTAACTGTTTATGGGTATAGAAAGCCAAGTCTTTCTCAAATAGAGTGGCTCCTAAGTTTGAGCTGTTGACCTTGGGGTTAGTAGCCCTATGTGTAAACACTACTCTATCAGTGCTCATTTAGTAGCAAATCTGGAAAGTGCTTCTACAAGGAAAAGGCATGCCATGAGAGGTCAGCAGCGCCTCTTACTGTTTTGCTGAAATAGGGGGCATTTCTTATTTTCTTTGTGAGGCTACTGATTGCCTCTCTGTATGCCACATGCAGACAGACTTGTGCCACAAAGTGCAAGAGAGCCCCTAAGACTTCTGGGGAAAAAGTATGTACACTCACTGTCAGCAACCATTCTATGGCTGCACTTTCACTTGTGATAGAACCAGCCAAATATAAGAGACAGATGATATTGGCACAGCCAAAGTCATTACTATTATTTTTAGAAAGTAAACAATAAAAAGCAGCAAAAGACTCACAAAGAGGAGCCACTTACTCTTCCTCATCAGGCTGCTCAAAATACATGACTATCTTTGAAGCAAAAGTAGATATCACATCTAAATATCCTACATGAAATCTCTCTATATTTGTCCATTCTCATCTCACTAGACTAGTGTGCCTTGGCTCAAGAAAGATGCTGTCCTTGTGTTACCGCTTCCCTTGACTACCCTTTGCAGACCTGTCTTGTGTTGTTAACAGAACCTTGGACTGGCACATTTCTAGCTATGACTGCAACCCCTATATAAGGCACACTCAGTTCAAAGCCCTGTTTAGATAAGGAGTACAGCTCTGTAGCTCCCATGGCAAAGCTCCTGCCCAGAGGTGTACTGGTCCACTATGGTCTAGGAAGACCTCTAGATCAAATCTTCCAAGCCTCTGTCAGCAATCCCTGCATTGGGAGAGTCAAGCCTAAGTCCTACTGTTTAGTACAGGACAAACATCCTGCATGGAGGCCATCACTTTCTCTGTGTAGGCTAAGAAGACCACCAAAGTAATTTCTGTTTCCAAGGATCAACCAAGCCACCAACTCCCCAGCATCCCAAGAGATTCACAGCAAAGGCATCCAAGTCCAAAGGAAAAGTAGTACTCTAGACACTTTTTGATGGCAATGAGCCTTCCCTACCATATCACCTCAACAATAGCAATAATAACAAAAACAGCTGTAGGAGTGCCTTTCCTACCAGGAACTTCCAAGAAATAGGAAAATTTTAAAAATGATAATGGAAGCTTTCCATGAACTTTTGGAAAGTCCTCCTAGAAGCCCACCAGGAATATAAAACTGATTAATCCTCTACCTATGTGTGTTTGGATGCCATGATATCAATCCTGATGGGTGAATTTTAAAGTCACCATTTGCACAGTCTCTGAATTCTTTGCATGATGGTGACCAGCAACCATTTTCCAGAAGTTACAAGATGATTACCAGAAAAACCTAATAAAAAGGACTCACTGCCTGACTCTGGGAAGATGGCCGCCAGATAGGAAGCCCAAGCCCGGAGCTCCTGGAGATCAGTGAGTGGGGGTGACAAGGGGAAGGGTAGGGCTCTCAAATTGGGTTTTGTGACTCCAGGAAAGCTCAGAGCCCTCCTCTGAACCAGGAGCAGGCGGGACCCACACAGCCGCGCTCCCCACGGACTGGGCACAGACGCCGCCTGCACAGACGCTGCAGGTTCTTTGTGCCGGCGGGATCCAGGGCACCACTCTGCAACCCTGAGATCAGGGACCCGCAGTTAATCAGCGCCCGCGCGCGCAATCGCTGACCAGTCCTTCCCACCCCAAGGTGCCCAGGGGACACTCCACGCAGACCCACACCTCTCGCTTCCACCCCCAGGGACTCCTGTGTCCCCAGCACAACAGAGGGCCAGCCCCTCCCCCATCCCGGAGGCCCCCGCCCAGGGGCACCTTAAGGGCGCCACCACTGCTCAGGATAAGATCAAGACATCCCCTAAACCCAAGCCTGCCCACCTGGGCCACACTTTCTAACAGGAGCAGAAGGAACGCCCGCACTCCCCACAGTCACTGGCGCTCCTCACAGACGCTGCCTGTTCAGGGCGCCTGCCCCAAACCCTGCGACAGAGAGGCCCAGTTTACATTGTCTCCTGGGTAAACAGCCAGCCCGTCCTCCCCACCCTAGAGTACTAGAGGATTTTTTCCCACCTATCTGTGGCAAGTGCCTCTAGCCAGGAACAGACCACCCAACTCCCACCCCATCCCCTAAACCCACTCCCCTGCTCAGCTAACACACCCCATCAGATCTGCAAGGCCTAGCTGCAAACAGTTCCTGAGGGAAGCTATAATATAAGACCAGCCTCCTAAAGAGAGACCCCAGGGCCACAAAACACCAAGGAAAATGCCACCTAATACAAATAAATCAAACAAAAAACAGCTAGCAGCTTCCACAGTATCAAGAAAAGAGAAACTGGATCTGATGCAAGAAGATCAGCTGGACCTAACAGCAATCATAGAAAATGCGGAGATGGATCAACCACAGAAAGAAATCTTCAAGATGTTACTAACACGTATGCAGCTCTTGAGCGACGCATTAAAGAAGAAAGAAGAATTGATACAGGAGATAAAGGCTACGCACCAAAAGGAAATCCAAGAACTAAAGAGTGAGCTAACACAAACTAATAGTAAGCTCTCAGATTTCGGCCAGAGAATGGAGGAGGCAGAAAACAGGACAAGTGACCTAGAGGACTCACAAGTAGAAATTAATAAGTGGGAGAAAAAATCTAACAAGTCTATGAGAGAAGCAGAAGAAAATATTAGCTGCCTGGCTGATACTATGAAAAGAAACAACATTAGGATT
>PVJH01000885.1:0-252451 GCA_004026705.1 Nesogale talazaci
TCCCCCTCTTCAATGTCCCCTACCCTGGAGCCATCAGACTTGTCATTTTCGCCTCCAACTTCTTTGTCCAGTCTAGTGTTGTCTAGATAGACCTGTAGAGGTAGCACTATGTGTAAGAAAGGTCTCCTAAAATGGAGCAACTTAAGCAAATAAAACAATGATAACAACAGCAAGAAAACCCCTCAATGTACTATACAATATGTAACAGAATAATAAAAATAATAGCAATATAAGAATGTATAAAGTTCAAGGTCTGTTTTTGACCTCCTAGAGTGACCCCTAGTTGAGTTGGATGGGGTGCCAATACCCTGGCCCCAAAGTATATCTTTGTCACTCCATCTGTGACTACTTTTTACAATACATCAAAACATGATTATTATTTATAATTATGGTATTATTAGGATAAAAATTTTGAGTTTATCCAGGAGTGTTTCATTATTTTTATGCATAGAAATGCATAATGCTTGAAAATAAAATAAATTATTACTAAAATTTGAAATCATATATACACTAGAGCTTTTTAAAATCCTGTATAAATCGGTCTCTGCAATAAATAGATGATAAAGCAAATTTTCTCACCAATATATTTGTCTTAATCTAATTATGGCAACTTCAAAAAAGGCTGCACTGAAAACACTTGCTTCTTAATGGATTTGCTAGCTTACTTACACTTGGAGACAAAGAGGTCATGGTGACGGTGTTTTGTGGTTTAGATCTTGTTACTGTTGTTGTTGCTGTTATTGCTTTGGAGGGTTCCAAAAGTATAATTAAGATGAATTTTCCTGAAGAACACAGAACTGCCTTGTGGGCTTATTATGATGACATTGTAAGGAAACTGGAGTGACATCGATGAGTAAGTGACATCGATGAGGCCTGGACAGTTGCAAGGAGGTGTGACTTTCTATCACTTTCTCAAAGAGCAGCGCCCAATGTACTCTGCCTTTGCTGCTATCATTTCCTTTTGGTCCCCGCACTCAGACAGCATATAAAATAAACAGGGTTGTGTCCCTTGTGGGTACAAAACCCATCATTTTAACCTGATGTAAATGGAAGTAAGAAAACTAGAAAAGGGTTGAGGGGAGTGATCAAAAATTTTCCTTCAGAAGATGGAAAATGAATAGCTTAACATTTCGACATTTTTATTTATTTATTTATTTATTTATTTTTAATTTTTTTTAATTTTTTTTTTTAGGCATCAGTGCCCTGGTGGTGGGAGTAGGAGGCTCAGCCTTTGCTCCTGTGAGCGGGAATTGAACCTCCGTCCCAGTGGGTCGCAGTCCCGCGCACAACCACTACGCCACCGGGGCTCAGCCCAACATTTCGACATTTTTAAAAATAAACTTTCTGCCTTTGTCGCAGTAATGTTTGCTTCCCTCCTATAGTATACTCAAGACAAATATCTGAATGAATCACATTATATGTTAATTGTACCTAAGTGATCCAATTTATCCATAGATTTCGCTAAAAATCAATTTAGGTATGAAACTTGCCTATACTGCAGGCACATTCATGTGATGTTTTATATCATGAATATTAAGTTTCTCATGGTTGTATATAATCAGAAGATAAAAAAAGCATTTTTGCTAAAAATAATAAAATGTTTTTTAGACAAAAATAACAAAATATGAAACCATTATTTATGAATTTCTATCTGTTTAATCTTTCTCTGGAGAAATATGCACTACTCAACTAACATTATGACAAAATAACAATTTGGTATCCTCTGAGTCTAAAACTTCTTTGAATTTTCCTTTAAGTTTGAGAAAAACTGAAGTCAGAAGGGACAAGATTATATCTGAAAAATTGATGGTGAATGGTCTCCCAATGAAATTATGCCAGGAAAACCTTTGTTGTCCTTGTAGAATGAATCCAAACATTGCCATGTCTAAAATCATTTCCTTGTCACAAGTTTCCTCATCCTTTACTTAGCAAGGAAGTTTTCCATGTTAAAAATATATAAGCCCCTATAATTATCTTATTACCTAGAGAAAAATTTTCAAGTTTAGACATTTGGAATCCTCAAATACAGTCACCAAAACATTCTTCGCTGACCTCTCTTCCTTGATTTAAACTGACCCAGCTGATATATTTGGAAGCCACTATTTTGATACAACCATTGTTTGTGAAGTCATGCTACAAAACAAAGTACTTTACAGAATGAATTTGTCTGCAGTCATCCCCAAATCATGGGGACATTTTCAAACACAAGTTGTTTGCAATAAACCTGTATATATTATGTATAAATTGGAGACCTAGTAGCAATATATTTTGACTTATACTCTTACATACAATTGAATGAATACATTTTAATACAGAAGAAAAGACAAATATCCAATGTAAAAGGATTCCAATTAAGTTATGTAGACCTACCTCCCCCTGTGGTGTTCATAGTGAGTTCCATGCAAAGAATATAAGATGAAAGATACAAATGAACGGTTTAATAGATGAACATCTAGATGATGAAGTTCAACATCAAAAGTGATAACTTGTCTTTGTTGACAGTATATGTGCTTTATATGCTGTGATGTCAATGCATTTATCTCCGTTTTCTTCCTCCAAATAGCCCCCCACCTTAGCCTAGACATGAAATAACAAATCAGATGAATCTTAGTGGTCTCAGATGACAAAACACTTGAACCCCAACTCACTGCCATGAAGTCAGCTGTGAATCACAGTGACACCAAAGGAGAGAGCAGAGTAGCTCCCTCCTAAGTACCAACCACTGACGGTGAGGTTAGTAGCCCAACAAGGAACATGTCTGAAAAACACTCTTTAAAATTGTTGTGGTCATGTATGAAAATTAAGCAAACTCTTAGAAAGAAGCCTTAGCCAAAAGGAGTCTAAGGGAACATGCCACGTGAAAACAATAGAAGTTATGGGAAAAGAAAAACAAAACCAAGTTAAATGACACCAAACCCCCTATTGGGCACCCAGTTCTTTCTGAATCATAGTGATCTTAGAAGACAGAGCAGACCTGCTCCTCTGGTTGGGGAGGTTGTAAACCTTTAGAGCAGAAATCCTCACCTTTTTCCTAAGGAGCAGCTGGTGGCGTTAGAACAAAAGACAGACAAAACAGACAAAAGGAAAGAGAGGGAGGAAGGGAGAAAGGAAGGGGGAAACCAGAAGAGGAGGGAAAGAGGAAGGAAGAAAGGAATTAACAACATTTGTCTAGCAATGACAAGGTCAACTTGTGAGGTCAGGGCGACACTGAATGTGATGGGTAATATTATGTTCCAACTTTACCGGGCCATGATTCTCAGTAGTTTGGCAGTTCTGTAATGATGTAATTCGGCAATTATTTAATGGTGTAATAATCCACAAGCTTGTATACCTCCGGTTTCCATAATGTAGATTTCCAAAAAAAAAACCTGGCCTTTCCAAATTAGCCATGACAATAAGTGAGTAATTTGTGTAGTGACCTAATTCATAAATCACTATTATTTATAGTTCTACAGTTATGGAGTACCATACTAGCATTATGAAAAATTAATATTTAATTAAAAATGGATATTAATGTTAAACTAAATTTTTATCCATATCTTTTGCTCCTGTCACATTAGAAATATATTTCTAAAATGAAATTCCTAAAACTTACATCAAAAATTTCAATGAAAACTTTGCAAAAGCTCATTCTTATATACCTGTAGAGAATTTGAATGCTAAGGGAGTTCCTATTCTTTTGTTCCTATCAGGAGGTGGATGGTTTGATTCCAGATGCATGTTCTGTGTCTTTTCTCCATGCAGTTGAAAAGGGTTACAGAATTGATTCTTAACAAATATTTTTATTCTAATAAATCTATAGAAGCAATATTTGCTCAGAAGATTTCAAATGATAAATGAATTCTTCACTCTCTGTGCCCTTTGGAAAATCTAATGCAGTTTGACTGTGGGAGTATTGCTTTGTAAGCAATCGTTTGAAGTTTTGGACCTAAGAGAAAGGTCAGTACACCAATAACAATGTTCTCTCTTTGAGAGGAAAAAAAGGATTGAAATAGCATCTAACAATTTCATTTTCTAAATGTCTTAGCATTTGGGCTTAAGTTTTAACCTGGCATAAACATTCATATTAAATTTAATATGCATTTGCTTCATGGAGAATCTGATTTGCTGCTAAAGGTAAGATTAAATGGTTGGTGACAAATGTTCAAAATAATTGCAGTATTTCAGATCAGTATTTTAAGTTCACTTAGATAAATAAAAACTATTATAGTCTCTCTCATCTAACAAAGCAAACTAGAACAAAGATATGATCTGATAATTTTAAGATTATATTTTCTCCCTAATTTATTCTGTGACAAGTCTCCTTTCTACTTTTAATCTATGATCACAGATTTCATTTAGGAATACTTTGCTGAGGCAAATGGAACATATTTATTATGATTAGGTGACCTTTTAAAGGATATGGGTACCCAAACAAGATTTTTTGAATTTAGCCAATTGATCAATCAAATTCTTAAACAACAACAACTATATCTAGCTAAAAACCAGCTCAGATATATTTTTATTTTCTAAAATTTTATTTTAACCTTTTTTTTAATTTATTTTTTTTTCTCCTCAAAAATCGTTTTATTGGGGACTCATACAGCTCTAATCATAATGTATGCATACATACATACATACATTGTGTCAGTAACATTTTTTCTGGGGTGGGGTGGGGTTCTTTTTTTTTTTTTTATTTGGGAGAAGTAAGCCAGTTTTATAGGACAAGCAAGCTTAGTATCATGATCTTCAAAATTAACAAGTGAATCGCAGCACAGCTGCAAGTCAGGCTTCAGAGGGCTTCAGAGGCCAGGGCCGTTTACAGTTACAAAGGCGACAAACTACAAACCCCAGGCAACAAACTGCAACAGAGTTCAGGCATATCCGGCCTGTAGCCAGGTCAAGCATGTCTGAGCCTGAGGGCTCCTGACAGGTCCCACTTTTTTATTTTTTCAAGTAATATCCTCCCCGGAACTCCGCCTGTCTTAGGTTGTCAGGACACACACTCAGTCCTTACCCGTCATTGGTCAATGGCCTTCTAATGTCACCATGGCCTGTCTTAGGTTGGTAAAGAGCTCCCGATCTTACCCGTCATTGGCTGTCAAGTTCAGCTCACGGAGGCAGAGGGTCTTATCACATACTAGTCGTGTGTGCCACTCTGTTCGAGATTGCTCATCTCCAAATGACAATAATGAACTTTCAGGGGCCTTGCTTGAATGGTCTCAATCTGTTACTTAATAAATGCCATGAGGTTGTTGAATAATACTGGCCGTAATGAAAGCAAAAGCAATAAACTAACGAGGGGGCCCCACAGTGGCAAGAGGTAAGGCAACAGTCCATTGAGCCCGGTCCACAGTGGATTGGTGGTCAACTCTTTCTTCTCTTCTCCGAGTCTTCTTGCAGCCACTTGGTTTTGTTTCTTACGATTCCAGATTTGTTGGCATAAAAACAGCATCTTTCCTGTAAAGCCAAACAAATACCTCCCTGCTCTGCAGCAAGTAAGTCTAAACCTCTTCTATTTTGTAATACTACTTCTGCTAAAGAATCTACCTGATCTTGCAAATCTTGGGTAGTGCCTGATGAGGCCTGCATATCCAAGATTAGCTGCCTATTTTAACCTTTAAACAAAAGAAAAATAGGTTTATATTTTCATATTCCATACCCCGTTTAATCGTTGGGCTGATTGCATTCAAATAATTGGAGGTTGTCCAAAATGTGGAATTGTGGTCTGAATCTCTGCTTAAAAGGGTACTGTTATCACATAGGATGTGCATATCATAATATAATCAACTCTATTCTGTGTAATTATTCTTATTTATAAGGGGTTTTATAATGATGACACATTTGATAACATTTAAAGTTTTCATTTCTTGCTACAGCTTTCTTTATTTTATTACTTTATATCCTTATTCAAATTTTCTAATGTAATGTTAGTGCTTTAATCATTGACAGTGATTGAATCCTAAAGGTCTGAGGGTTTACTCTTTCTTTTAACATTCAAATAAAATGTATTTAAATAAAATGTTAGAAATAAAGCTATCAAAATTCTAGGATCTATTATGCCTACTAGCATTGCAAAGGTCAACTTCTCTTAGTCTTGTTAATGGACAGGAATTGAGATTCTTCTAATCCTGACGGAGTCTGCAAGAGGGAGTGCAGTCAGATTCTTCCAGTTTAGTAGATAAAAGGGGGCTCACTTATGCTAAGTCAGTAATGTCATGATTGTTTTTAAGCGCCCTTGAGTCAGTGGGACTCAGAGCAGCCTTAAGTAGAACAGAATAAAGTCCTGTAGCCATCTCTTCTGGCCCCTCAGGTAGAGGTTATGAGTCCACTGTAATCTACATGGTCTGCAGTTTGACTCCACCAGCACTTTAGCATAAAAAGGCAGGACTGGGCTGAGCCCCGGTGGCGTAGTGGTTGTGCACGGGACTGCGGCCCATTGGGATGGAGGTTCGATTCCGGCTCCCAGGAGCAAAGGCTGGGCCTCCTACCCACCACCAGGGCAGTGATGCCTAAAAAAAAATTAAAAAAAAAAAAGGCAGGACTTTCTACTGTAAATCTTCAGAAGCCACCGCCATTCACTGTGAGTCAGCATTCAACCCATGGCAGAGAGAGAATGGAGTACCATCCTTATACTTCATATTCTGCATGAGCTAATCGTTGAAACCACTTTCTGGATCCAGTGTGATGAAGGATTTCCTCTATTTCTCTTATTGGCTCTTCATTTGACAAAGTGGGACTGGCTTCTCCTAATACCATAGATGTACTTCCTTCAAAATGAGAAATTTTGTTCTCCTAACAGACCATGGCAAATTCCATATTCTTCACCATCACCATACTTCAAATGCATTCATTCTTCTCGTGTCTTCTTTGTTCATTGTCCAGTTTTAGCATACAGATGAGTCCATACAAACTATGGTATAGTTGGTCAGGTACACATCAGTCCTCAAAGTGACATATTTTATCTTTGAGACTTTAAAGGGGTCTTTAGCAGAATGCCGCATATCACATGTCACTAGGTTATTTTGAATACTGCTTCCAAGAGCAATGGTGATAGGTTGAAATCAAAAGAAAGCCTCAACAACTTCCCTATTTTATATAAGTATCTTATGTTTTCTGTTTGTCTGCTTCTGAGGATTTCTTTTTCTTTCCTTTACTATAATATATATTGAAGATTGTAGTCTTCACTCTTCAAAACTAAGTAGCTCTAGTTCTCTCAGCTTTTAAAAAGTCAAATAGTTCCATATGCATATTACAAGTTAATGAATCTTCTCAAATTGCGATGTCATGTTCTTCTTCATACAGTCCAAATAATTTGATAATTTATTCAGCACATGGATTGAATAAATATGGTGAGAGGACACAGTCCTGACAAATGTATTGTGTAGTTTTAAAACTTTGAGTATCCCCTTCTGTTCAGCAACTGCTTCTTAGTCAATATTCAGGTTCCACACGAACAAAGTAACTGTGCAAAAATGTCCATTCTTTTCAATGCCATCTATAGTTTGTGAGAGTTGATGCAGTTGGATGCCTTCATGAAATACATGCAACACAAATTAATGTATTTCTGGTACACTCTAATTCTAGCCACGATCCATCCAAAGTCCACTGTGATGTACTTGATTGAATGTCTCCTTGTAAAGCCAGCTTGAGTTTCTGGCAACTCCTGGTCATTATACAATTGAAACACTTTTAAAATATTCAGCAAAATTTTATTTTCATGTGATTTTACTTTAATGATTTTACTTTTAAGTACCATCAAGTCAGTTCCAATTCATAACGACCCCATCTGCACCAGAAAGACACATGGGCTGGTCCTGTGCACCATCCTCAAATGTGTCTCATGTCAGAGTCCATTGATACAGCCACTGTGTCAATCCATCTTGTCAATGGTCTTTCTCTTTCTTGAGTCCCCACTACTTTACCAAGTGTGATGTACAGGGATTGACCTCTCCAGACATGTCCAAAGCACTAGAGACAAGGTCTCACCATGCCTGTTTCTAAGGAACATTCTCACTGCACTTCTTCTGAAACAGATTTCTTTATCCTTTTGATGGTCCATGATTCTTTGGATATTCTCTAGAATTATCATTCAAATGCTCCAATTAATCTTCAGTCTTCCATTCAATGCCAAACTTCCATACACTTGAGACAATTAAAAATATAATGGCTTGGGGCAGGGACATCTCAAAGTAAACCCTTTTTAACACTTTAAAAAATTCAGCCTATTTACCCAATGCAATGTGCTCTCTCATGTTTTGAATGATGTTTGCATGATTATTGATTAAGGATCCAAGGAGAAGAAAATCTTTGAAAACACAAATCTTTTTTCATTTACCATAGTGACCTCTTGGTTCAGTTGTGAGAATTTGGGTTTTCTTTAACTTAAGTTGCAATCCATACTGAAGGCTCCACTTCTTGGTTTTCATCAGAAAGTAAGGCTGTGTCATCTGCACATAGCCAGTTGTTAATCAACCTTCCTCTGGTCTTTTTTTTTTTTAGGCATCACTGCCCTCTGGTGGTGGGAATTTGAGGCCCTGCCTTTGCTCCTGTGAGCTGGAATCGAACCTCCATCCCCGTGGGCCACAGTCCCACGCACAACCACTACGCCACCGGGGCTCAGCCCCACTTCCTCCAATCTTAATGGTGCATTTACCTTCATTTAATTTAGCTTCCTTGATTACTTGCTCATCATACATATTGAATAAGGATGGTCAGGGAATTCTGCCTGTGCTCCAAGTTGGGTGGTGGCCTCATCCTAGGATTTTTGCATGTCTCACCATGGCTCATCAACAGGAAGGTGAAGGCAGAGAGTGTTAGCCTCCAGGAGCCAATTGTCTCACTTGTATCTCCAAAGGAGGTCATCAAACTGTGATCTGATTGACAGACTAAACATGTCCTCCAATGTCTTACACGTGCCCTGTTGACACAAGCTAATTATTACATTTTTATTTAGAATGGGTAAAATTAAGGATCTCTTTCAGTAATTTGTCCAAGTAACCACCTTTCAAATTCCCTGACAAAGACAAGTACATGATTGTTAAAACATTTCTATGTTAGTCTCTATATTCCTGACACCTTCTTTTTGGCCAATGCATTCAGTGAAGTTTCAATTTCTTCCTGGAGTAAAATTAGTCCTTACTCATATACTTTCTCTTGAAAGGGTTTAATGTTCATTAGTTCTTTTTGGTATAGTGACTGTATTTTTTCCATCCTCTTTTGAAGCTTGCTACACCTTTCAGTATATATATATATATATATATATATATATATATATGTGTGTGTGTGTGTGTGTGTGTGTGTGTGTGCTTGTATATATGTGTGTGTATGTGTATATATATATATGTATATATATATATATGCATCACTGCCCTGGTGGGAGTAGGAAGCCCAGCCTTGCTCCTGGAGAGCTGCTGCTGGATTTGAACCGTCAACCTTGTGGGTCGCAGTCCCTTGCACAACCTCTTCACCACAGGGGCTCAGCCACCTTTCAATATTTTACCCGTAGATTTTTTTCAATATTCAACTCAGGGACTGATTTTTTTCTTTAGTTCTTTCAGTTTAAGATATGCTGAACATGTACTTGCTTTCTGGTTTTCTAACTCTTGGCCTTTACATTTTTCCATATAACATTGACTTCGTATTCTCTGTCTACACATTGGAATTTTTTGTTCAAGCCTTTGAGATTTTAATTACTTCCATGTGCCTTAGTTACTCTGTGATCAAGTGCAAATTTCAGACTGTCTTCTGATATCCATTTTGATCTATTTTTTCTGTCCTTTTAATAACTATTTGCTTTTTCATGATTGGTTTTCTTGATGTCACATGTCTTCTATCATTAATATTCAATGTGTTCCTGAGATGTTCTCCAAGTTCAGGTGGGATAGACTCAAAGTTATATTTTGGCTGTTGTGCACTTATTTTAATTTCTTCAGTTTCAACATGAAATAGAAAGGAGCAATGGTGGTCTGTTTCAAACTCAGACTGGGTCAGGTCTTAACTGTTAATATTGTGCTTCCCCATGATCTCTTCCCACAAATTTAGTCCATTTGTTTGGGAGATATTCCAAAGGGAGAAATCCAGGTGAATAGATGTTTTTTCTTATTGTTATTGTTATTGAAAAGATATATATCTCAGATGACTCAATAATGTAGGTACTATCATACCTCAATTTTCCATATGAGAATATTGAGACATGTAGTGATAAATTACAGATGCAAATCTCACTGCTTGTAAGATACAGAGATAGAGTTTCAACCCAGAAAGTTTCTGTAGCGTTCATGAACCTTAAATCTCTTAGAAAAAGCAATGCAATGCTTCAGTTTTCAAATAAACCATTTTGATATAAGGCTTAATTTGTGAAACTATTTTTATATATTTTTATGTGTATCCCCAGTGATTTAGAGTACTCCAAATATATTCTGAAAAGCATTCTATTTAAGATGCACTCATTTCATGAACAAAGTAATATATCTTTATGCATCATATATCTTTAAATACCAAATACAATTTGGAAAAGAATTATGTAAACTTTAAGGCATTATGTTTATGTCAATCAAAATAATGAGCTCACAAACACCTTTATGTATCTATAGACATCTATCTTGAGGTGTTTTATATTTTCCACTTAGGAAGCACAGTCTTAAACATATTTTTATTTTAAAATCTCAAAATTAAAATGAAATAGAGAAATAGTAAAGAATTGTTCTAAAAATAGTCTTCCTATTTTAAATTTCCCTGTACATGTAGTCAGTATTATGATTCTTATCTATTTATAGAACACTACTTGTCCACGTTTTACATGTGCAGGAAGAGTTTGGAGTGCTAGTGGTAGAAAGCAATTGGAAAACCTAACTTGTTAAGCGGATTTTGCTAGCACTTCAACTTATCTAATGGTTACTACACGGGGCTGCAAACTTCTATGTTGGAGATCTGAACTCTGGTGATGTAAGGGTTTCCCACTGAGCAGAGGACCATGAGGTGACCAGTTCGAGAGATGAACTTTATACTTCAATAAACTGTTACTGACTTGGAAACTCACAGGGGCAGTTCTACATTGTCTAATAGGATTTCTGTGAGTAGGCATTGACTCAATAGCACGAAGGCTTTGTTTGTTTTGCTTTTCATTGAAACTACCGTCAATTTTCTTCTGAAAATCTAACTTTGAAGACTCTGTAGAGCACAGCTCTACTCTGGCATGCAAAGGATCACCAGTTGGAAACCAATGGAATATAGGTGTGTGGATATATATATATATATATATATATATATATATATATATATATATATATTCCTTCTCGGTCTTGAGGAAGCAGAGATCATTGCATCCATAGTCTTCTTTTATTATGTTTTGCTAAAATCATCCTGATTCTTTTATCACCTTGCCGTATATTGCGTGCTGGATAGAGTTAAAAGGTTGCCTCTGTGCCTTATGTGAATTTTAACATGTTCCCTGTCATGTCATTGTCCCAAGTGACTTAGTGGTTATGCATTGTTCTATGATCCACAAGATTGGCAGTTTGGAATCACCAGCTGACTACAGAAGAAAGACAGGGCTCTCTATTCCTATGACCAGCCCCAGACCTGGAAACCCCATTGCGGAACCTCGACCCTGTGCTAAAGAAGAACCATGAGTCAGCATCAACTCTATGGCAGTGAGAATCATGACCTCCATGCTGATAAAGGGTGGGAAGGAGAAAATTTGTCTTTTGTTTTATGTAAATAAGCAGCAAATATATATATATATATATATATATATATATATGACAAGATATTATTCGGCACTAGCAATATTTATAACATTGTCAAATATGATCAAATGCATGAAGAATTTTAAACCACCAGATATAAACACCTGAAAAGGGCACAATCTCTGAGAAACACAGCAAAAAAATTTAATGTATATTCTGACATTGAGCTCCAATAAAAGAGGTTATGGTTGCATAGTTACATGTGTATTTTTAAAACACTTATTAAGATTTTAATTTTCTATCAAGGACAATTTGACATGAAGATGAAACTATTTTATGATTCATTTCCCAAGGGTGGCTGTAACAGTTGAGATTAATTTAATCTGGGATTTTATGTCTTAGTGTTCAAAGGAGTCTGAAATAGAGAGAATTATTGGGGTTTGTTTTATTATTATCATGAAAGAAGTATTGTATGTGTTATCTGTTTGGGGGCTTAGGATGCATTGCTGGGATAAATGGTGTTATGGTAAAACATGAATATGGATTACCAAGGAAAGCCGTTTCCTAAATTCATTGCTCTTCTGTAGATATGAGCTTGAATGACACATTGTCATGAAAGCTGAGGTTGTAACATTGACCCCAAAAAGAAGTATTCATGTCAAAGAGACATTGGCATGTTTAAATTATTGGTTGAATGTCAACCACAATTTCTAATCACTTTCCCAAAGCAGTTCTGTATTATGGCCTGGACCTTAGGCCAACATCAGCTTATGAAAGCTTCAATAGTAGCGTAACAACTTCCTAGAACAGCAGTTCTCAAGCTGCGGGGCAAACAGTCCTTTCACAGGGGTCACCCAATTCATAGCAGTAGCAAAATTATAGTTATATAAATATGAAAATAATTTTATGTTTGGGGGTCACCACAACACGAGGAACTGTATTAAAGGGTCACAGCATTAGGAAACTTGAAAATCACTGTTCGCGAGCATATTCATATGAATAACATGAAAATGCCATGTTTGTAGTTAGCCATCACTTTTCAGAGTTAAAAACAAGACCATTAGGCCTGTTGAGATGAGGAAGTATTGTAGATGTAGGTAACATGTTTAGCCCTGCATTTGACCTGTACTGTTCTACAAATTTTAGCTCATCTCATTGAAAATAGAGATTTCCAAATAAACACTCTTTATAGAATACACATCTTTAATTATAATCGCTAACCCTAAATTGGAAATATTATTAATTATCATACCATGCAGAGTCACTGTACCAAAAAGTACTAGTCAACATGCAGCCATTTAAAGAGGTAACAGATAATAGGCAGATTATTGGTAGTGAAGGTAGACGTTCAGGCGGCACTGAAATCATTAGCCCCAAACAGGGGACCAGGAGTCCATAGCCTGTGGATTGAAAAGGTTCAACAAGCTGGTGAAGCAATTGGAAGCCTTCAAAATCTATGCTAGGCAATCTGGAAAGAAGTTACGTGGCCAACTAACGGAAAAAGATCCATATTTGTACTCATTCCAAAGAAAGGCGGCCCAACCAAATGCTCCAATGTAGAACAATCTCATTAACATCACATGCAAGGAAAATTATGCTGAAGATCATTCAAGAACAGTTTCAGCAGTCCATTTCCAAGAGCTGTCAGAGGTTTGTGCAGGATTCATCCGAGGACATGGAACAAGGGATGTTGTTACTGAGTCCAATGAGTGACCCTAAGTGGCAGAGCAAGACCCCCCCCCCAACAGTATTTACAGCTCCGTAGTCTTCAGGGGTGCACCTCTCCAGAGCGTTACTCTGATGGATCTGTTAATGGGTTTGAACCACTGACCTTTTGGTAAATAGCCGATCATTTAAACATTGTGCCACCAGGTCTCATGACATTTATGGATAACCAGAAATAATATTGCTAATAAAGTTTAATTTACTAGTTCCTCATTAAAACTCAGATGCCTTTCAATACTACTGCCATTTAGTTGTCTCAGAGTGACCCTATGGTTCAGAGTAGCAGTACTCTGGTAGGTTTCCAATGCTGCAAGTCTTTATGGGACTAGAAAGTCTAGTCTTTCTCTCATGAAGAAGCTGGTCGTCAAAAACTGGTGACCTTGTGGTTAGCAGCCCAGCTTAGAACCGCTATACCGACCGTGCTCCTCCCTAAATGATTTTTACTATGGACTGTCATCCAAGGACTTAGCTGAGAACAGGAAGTGACTATAGTTATATATCTATGATGAAAATATGTTACAGAAATCATATGATATGTTTGTGAAAATAAACCCCAAACTCGTAATATGTGCATGTATTTATTCCATTGTTCACACTATTTTCAACAACTCATCCAACTGGATTGCTTGATCTCTGCTACTAGAAATCAGTCGTACCTGGGAATGCCCCAACTGCTTAGCAGCTCAGTTCTGAGACAAGACCTTCACTTTGACATCCCTGCCTGTAGTCAGCAAAATAAAGAACTCCATGAAGACTGTCTAGCATTATGGTAGTAACTGTTTTTAGTCTCCCCCATATGCCCTAGCTTGAAATGCTTGAAGAGCATTGTTCCTGGGAAGTTCCTTTAAGGACTCATGTGGTCTTAAAGATGATTCCTATGGTCCTATGAACTTATTATCTGAGTAAAGACATTTAAAACAAACTTCCTAAGGAAGTTGAGCAGCATACCTTAGAAAAATGTATGCACCTCTTCCCTTATTTGTTTGCTTGAGATCTCCTACAGAAAATAAAAATAAAATACTAGGGATTTTTGAATACATTTGAATAATCTAAGATTTCCAACTCTGAAAACATGAACTAGCCTCATGTAGGTATGTATAAAAAGGGTTACTATTAGGAGATGATTGGCCAGTCAACTCCCCCAAAACGATCTTTCAGTGATGATTTTGAAATAGATTTGGAAATAAAACCTCTAAAACTTGATCTTCATTTTTCGGAGATGTGCTTTCCCTATGTCTCCTGCACAACTACTCTTAGAAATTTACTTCTCTTCCCATTTTGTGTGAAAACGCACAATCCTGACACTGATCATCTACTTTAAACCACACAGAGACCTTTATGATACAATAAGTTTCCTCCATGTGTATACCTGGCATTTTGCCTATTATATTACAAAGGAAGTTAGTAATTTACCTCAGCAAATACTTTTTCCTAATTTTTCTTTAATACCTGGATCATATATACACATGACCAGATGAAATTTCTACTTAAAATGTATAAATATATTCTAAGTTTTAGAATTCATAGCATATATTTTAAATGAAAATCAGAAGTAAAATACAGTACAAAAATAATATCTAGTCTTTTTCTTTGTTCCTCCTTTAAATGAACTCTATAAATATTGGTTGTAGACAAAATTGCATACTATAGTCAGACGTATGGAAAATGTAGCTTGGGGAAAATAATCAAATGTATGTAGGCTTTGCTTAGATTTGAATAAATGTAAGTTTTTTCATAGTTTATGGTTTTAAAAGAAAATTGCATGCATCTTGTTTAGCTGGGAGCAGGGGATAAGATATCAAAATGTGTTTTTGTTCATTGGATTCTTGGTAGCTTTCTTTTTTTCTTTAATGCATTCTTAAACAGGGCATTACAATTTCATAAGGATAATGTTCTAGTAAAAAATCACCAGATATTTATTGAGCTACTTGGAAAAAACAATTTCACTGCTGAGTCATTGTAAGTCAGCATATTTTATTTATAGAAATAATAATTTTTCCCTAAATTTCTTGGTCAGTCATAATGCCAAAGATCCTATGCATGTTGATTCCTCAATTTTTATTTTGTTTTCTTTTTTCTTGTTATATCTCATGCCCTGATTTGGGATTGAAAAAGGTTAGCAGATATTACTATGGGCTATTTTTCTTTTTCCACCAGGGAAATATATTTATTCAGAGTTTATCGTGTCCAGGTAGGCACTACTAGGTTTTATCATATAAGCATTATGTTAATATGATGAAGTGTATACCCTGGTAAACAAGAGATTTTAAGATTGAGATTCCCTTATATTTCCTACTAGACTCAGTGAGCAATTTATTTAATAACTTTAAGTCTTAGTTTGTGTGCCTACATAATGGGAATAATTACTTATTTCATATGGGTATTAGGAGGATTAAATGAGTTAATATATATATATGATTTTATAAGGAGTGTTAGTTAAATGCTAATTAAATTGCTACTATTATTTTAGTATATAACACAATTGAACATGACATGAACTGCAACAGATAGGATTATTCTCTTTAAATATTTCCCAGCAATTTCTAAGTTATTGGCTCCCATCTACAGAGGAAGGGTCACCTCAAAAGTTCTGTGGGACATATTCTGTAATATACCCATTTCCTCATTCTGCTGCTGATGTCCTGCTGAAGACCATACGCGTTGCCCTCTATTGCCTTACACTACCCAGGGACTTCTGTGCCATTTCTCAAAGGCATAAGAAGACCTTCCTTGATGTCCCTTAGCACTGTGATCATCAGGTTTTAACTTTCAGTGAGACATTTAAGGTTTAGAAACAATGAGAGAATATACGATGCATGGGGGGAACTTAAAGAACTTCCCAGACTCTAGTAATAACTTCGATTTCCATAACTTGGATTCCTTACTTACTTTTATCTGACTCTTCCATAAGCACCAAGGACATTGATGGCTTCCAGCCTTTCACAGAACCCCTGTGCCATCCAGTACAAGAGAGAGGTCTAAGACATGAATTGTTGAATCTTGCTTCTAAATGCAAGGATTTATCTATTTCTAGAATAAATTATTAAGAGACATGCTTTTTCTCTGCATCAAAAATCCCATCTCACATCAGAAGTCTGTTCCAACTCTTTATTCCAAGAAGCTGCATCAAAAAATTAGCTATCAAACACCATTCCTTTTGGGGGGCATCACTGCCCTCTGGTGGGAGTAGGAGGCCCAGCCTTGCTCCTGGAGAGCTGCTGCTGGATTTGAACCACCAACCCTGTGGACTGCAGTCCCACACTCAACCACTATGCCACTGGGGCTCAGTCTAGATATCAAGATAGATCTACTGAATGTCTATATTAACCACCAGTGGATAAATACAACACAACGTTTAGTTTGATTTATTTTCATCTCTTTACATTTGAGTTTCAAATTTCAGGAGTTCTGCCACACCCATGTATATTCTCTGAAATGTAAATATCAGACATCACTCTAGCTGCTTGCTATGTATGTCAGATAATACATATATTCATATTCATATATTTCATATATTCACAAGTATTTATTTTATATGTTTCTTCACATCCCTGGAAACAGGGTAGAGAGACTGACAACTTAAGAGAGAAACATAGTTTACGGGGGATAGAGATCACAACCTCGGATGCTATCAACTGAACCTTAGCTTTAAGTTAAGGCTAATTGACTTAATGTATAATTAATTGCTAGAAACTAAGTGGAAGCACTCATTCCCCTATACCAAGAAATTTGGAATAAAATTACCTTACTATCAGACTATAATACACACACACATATATGTTCATTCCAAAGAAAAGTAATCTAACAGAATGAGGGTTTTTTGAAGAATACAATCAATATCATATGCAAGTAAAATTTTCCTGAAGATAATTCAACAGTGGTTGCAACAGTACATCAACGGAAACGACTAAAAATATCCAAGCTAGATTCTAAAGCAAAATGACATGAAGGATATGATGGCTAGTACTACTTCAGTGGATCTTGATAAAAAACAAAGAATGCAGATAAAAGTTGACTTGTGTTTTACTGCTTAAATCAAGGCACGCAATGGTGTGTACCACAGCAAACTACAGATCACACTGAGACAAATGGGGATGCCAGAAAAATTCATTTTGCTCATATGGAAACTATCCATAGACCAAGAGGAAGTCATTTGATTAGAACATGGGGAATACATAGGGGTTAAAATCATGAAAGATGTTGCATTGATTTGCATCTTTCAGATAGCTAATGATTGTATTTTTCCAATGTTTACTAGGCATTTGGAAGCCATCTTTGGTGAACTCCCTATTGATGTATATGTTTTTTTTTAAATATGGCTAGTCATCACTTTTTTATTGAGGTATAAAAGTTTTCTGTATTAGGACTGAAGAATTATAACCATCAGTATGGCTTACAACTTGGTGCCAAGAAAACAAAAATTCTCACACTGAACCAACAGGATAGCATCATGATAAAGAAAGAGAAGACTGAAGTTGACAAGGATACCATCCTACTTGGACACACAATCAGGAATCATAGAAGCAGCAGTCAAGAGATAAAGGATGTATTTCACTGGGTACATGCTGCATAAGACTTCTTTATTGTATTGAAGAGATCAAGCATGTTACCTTGAGGACTAACATAAACCTTAGCCAATCCATGTTATTTTCAATCACGTCATCTGCAAGTGAAAGTTGGATACTGAATAAAGAAGACCAGAGATGAATAGATTTATATGAAGTGGGATGCAAGTGAAAAATATTGAAAGTGTCTTGGATCTCCAAAAGGACAAACAAATCTGTCTTTGAATAAGTAGAGCCAGAAGATTCCTTGGAAGCCAGTATGATGAGACTTTGTATCACGTAACCTGGACATATCAGCACAATCCAGTCTCTGAAGAAGGACATTATGCTTTATAAAACAGAGGGTCATCAAAAATAGAAGACCGTAGGCAAGGTGGATCTGCACCATGATGGAAGAAATTGACTTAAACACAAGAACAATTGTGAAGATGATTCAAGACAGGTTAGTGCTCCATCTCGGTATATAGGTTTTCCACGAGTCAGAATTAATTGGACAGCCCTAATCTCAGAGATTAGTCCCTTGTCCATGGTGTCACTGCTAATTTATTTTGCATTCAATAGGTTCTCCTTTCACTCCTCTGATGCACATAAATGTCTTATTTTCAGTCAATTGCAGTCATCTGCTTTGTCAACTGTGTGTTTCCTTCTCTGTATTTGATAGAGTAGCTGTGTCTGAAAGGGGTGCCCTTAATTTTTACTTTTCAGTTAGTAACCAAGAAATTTAGCAATGGAAATATCAATTTTTTATCAAATGGTCAATTAGTAGCAGAACAAATCATTTTTCTCATTCTGACCTGAGGTAGAAGTCATAAATACAACAGACATCCATCCCCATGATAATCAATTTTATTTTGCTCGGTTGTAGAGTCCTCTTCTTCACTGACCCTAGTCAAATAGAGCAGTGACATTGCTTCCCTGCCATACACCAATTTATAGGGTTTCATATTCATGTATGCTGCATGCACATAAGCTCAGATACTTTGTGCACAACTCTTTGGCTGCTCATCTACTTGAACTCTATATCGTATTGCCTTTAAATGGGGGTGGTACTCATGAGAAAAAACATAACTTTTCTTCTAAATTTACAATGTGACATGTTTATGAGGATTTTTATAGAGAGATTTGATTTAGTATCAAAACTGCAACTGACTCCTTCATTTTAAGCACCAGAAACATAGGTTTACAGAGCCTGCTTAAAGCCACAGTTCAAGTTCAAACAAAGATTCTTAATTGGCAGATTATTGCCATAGATACAACGTCCCTTAGTATGAGAGTAAAATAAAATTTGGACTATTTAAAAATCAGTTTTATCAGAGACCATTTTCAAATAATTTTTTTACTTGATGTTTGAATCAGTTAATTTTGAAGACTACTGGACAATGTGAAATTTGTACCAACACTAGTATTCCAATGTAATGCCACACATCTAAAAATATTGATATTCAAATCCCCACCTAACTCACAATAAAACCTCACATTCTTTTGTAATCTTTGAGTTAAAAATGAAACTAACAAAACATATTAAAAGTTTTGTGGGTAAACATTGAGGTAAAACATTTTAGGTTATAAGAAAGGATAAAACTAAAATCATTCACTCCTTCAATAACATATACTTATAACAGAAGCCAGGAAATATGTTAAATTAATTTTATAACTAATTAATAAAGGTACAATATTATGCTTTTCTGTTTCACAGAAATATCTGAGAATATGTGCTTGGATAGAATGAAGGAGACTTTCTATGATATCAATACTATGTTTACATGTTATTTTTTAAATATTTTAAATGGGTAGTATTTAATGCTTCCAATAGTATATACACAAATTTGACACGCATTTGATAAATACTTTTAAATAATGCATTTTTAAATTCAATAGCATTTTTTACTATACATAAGCCAAACTCACTGCCATCAAGTTGATGCCAATTCATACTGACTCTACAGGACAGGGTTGAACTGTCCCTATGAGTTTCCAAGATAGGCTGTAAATGGGAGTAAAATGTTCCATCTAGATCCTTACTATTAGATTTACAAATACAAATACAAATCAGTGTTAGACAACACTCTGGAAAATATTTATTGCATCCTTTTTCATTGGCTACCACAAAGCACAGGTCATCAGCTATGATCTATCTAACAGAGCAAGATGAGTAAAAATAAAAGCAGCGGTTTGAATGAGTGAATCTTAGAAAATCAATGTTAGCTCGGGTATCATTGACTAACAACCCAAAACAGGACAGGACAAAATGCAGTGATTTGCTTCTCTATATCATATGCTTGTTGTCGTCAGCATGTTGTCATCAATTTGCTCTACTCTTCACCGTATGACACTTCTCACAATAAGAACAACCATGAATATAGGAAAAGGTACAGAAGAGCAAGTTGAATTACAGGTATACCCACATACTGATATACTTTTCTCTAGAAATATAAGATTTCTGTCAAAACTACATAATCAGGTTTTTCTCTCTATGTCAAGCCACACCATATTTGTGTATATTAATTAAAAATAATTTATTCAAAAGTTACACTGGCATAGTTTTGAAGCTCTTACTGTAAAACTAAGAGTTGTCCATTTTGAGTAACTATTCCCCCTCTCCCTTTACTCCCTTTACCAGATTCTTTCTTCTATCCCAATCAAAGTTTGGATAAACACCCCATGCCAAAGAGTAGCCCTTCTGACCCAGAACTTTCAAAATTATTCAAATTACTGATTTCTTAGAAAGCCAGAAAGTTTTTGCTAACTCCAACTGTTTCCATTTTTCAAATGTTCCCAATAATTACAACTAGCTATCACCTCATTCTTAGTGTAAGAGCAGGAGCCTTATTGGGACTATGTGTCTTTATCGGAAAATTTTGAGAACTTTGGATACAGAAAATTGGATATTAAACAATTGGATAGAAACAAATATTATGTCCTAATTCCATTGTTAACATTTGAAACTACCTGCCACACGATTGGAGAAAAATGAGATTTCCTATTCACGTAAAGAGTTAAAGTCTCTGAAACCCTCAAGGGAGTTCTACTTTGTGCTATTGGACTGTGGTGAGTTTGAATCAACTCAATGATAGTGAGTTTAGTTTTTTGGTATAAATATATCAAGTTAGATAAGTAAATGGTTGGAATAATACTTTTGAATACTTTGAAATAATACCTTTCAGAGGTCAAAGAGATTATATGTACAATACACAGCGCATAACATAGAAACGTACATATATATCCAGAAAATCTCTTGAGTTGAAAAGAGAATTCCAATTGAATGGGAGTATGTATATCTAAATAATTAACATAATGCTGAAAAATATAAACACCTGATACTTTTACTCCAAGAATCTTCAGAGTGACTCTGGCATAATTTAGAAGGATATGTATTCAACAAGAAGATATTGATGTAATTAGAAAAAATGAGACATGACTGTATCCAGAATGTAGTGTTTAAATACTCATTATGTAGACATCCTCTGGTGAAAAAGACAGCTGATGTAATAAAATAAATTAAAAAGAGTAAATCTTTTCATTCTGAAAAAGACATAGGTAAATGAACATTTATTTACAGAATATTTACTCAATCATGTATTCCAACTGTCTAAACTAAAAATTTCTTCCACGACGCTCGTAGAAGGTCACCTGCCATGATTTAATAACAAAATCGAAATGATATCATTTAGCATGCTGTTATCATATAGCCTATAAAGATTTTAAAGGCTAAATTTGTTCGAAATCAATAGCTAATCAGTAAATTCTAGATCTAAATGATACCTGGACGGACAGTATTTTACTGCCATGAATAGTTCATAAGAGTTGCTTCGTGGTGATGGTATCCAAATCCCCTCCCTGGATTGTGTCTGCTTTTCCCATGAGCCAATGCCTTTTCTGACCTAGCAATTCTCTATCTTTCATACTTACCCCACAATTATGGCATTGTACTTGTCCCTTTACCATACTCTCCTTCTTATTCGAGTTTTAACAAGTGGAGTTTGTTCCTTATTTGTCACATTAACTTCAGGAACTAGTTACTTCAGTACGAGGGAAAGAGTATAAAAACATCACCCCTAACCTAATACTGTTGAATGGATTCTGATTGCTGGTGATGCCCCAGGAACCATTAGATCCGACATCTAATCCTAATGCTCTCCTGCTTTCTTTCTTCAAGTTTATTACATTGGACAGATTCAATCATTTTTGATGATCCCACTTTCTCATTTACAAAATTAAGGGTCTTACTATGAGAACTTAGAATTTACTAATAGTGCACATCTCAGGGCAAAATTACTAAGACTTTTATAGCATGTTGTCAGGAAATGCATGGTGCTAGTGCCTGACTTAAATACTCCTGCATTCTGTAAATTAAACCTCATGAATCAAGTGTATTAGCATATGTGGCAGAGTGTAACAAACATACAGCCTACGCATGACAGCTGGGATTGAGAAAAATAATATAGGAAATTTATTGATACACATCCATAAAAAGCTAAGGGTATTTCAGCCTTTGGAAGTGATTTCCTCAGTGCGCCTGCTTTGTACTATAATTTTCCTGACTCAATCCTGTTATGTCTTTGTTTCAACTTCAGGCTGGTATTTCTTGGACTTTTATTGTGTGTTGATCCAGTAGGAGCCATTTTTCAATCCTAAATCCACCAACTTGACCAAGGTTAGGGTGAAAAACTGCATTGGAAGCTTAGGCTTGATTGCACACATACCTGCTAGGGGTTCTACAAATCAAAGAACAAATTGAAAATGAAGAGTAGGGAAAGAGTCGTATTCTTAAGACAGGAGGAAGCACAGACTATGCAGGCACAAACAGCAAGGGTTCAGTAGATGAAGCTGTACCTTTAAGCATCTCTTACTCTCTCAATGCCGTGGAATTGATTCCAATGCATGGTGACCATATAGGACAGAACAGAACTGCTCCTGTGGGTTTCTGAGACTGGAAATCATCAGAGGAATATAACATTCATGTTCTTTTTTCCTCTCCAGAGGTGGAGCTAGTGGTTTAAAATTGGTCCTGTGGTTAGCCACCCCACAGGTAACCCACGACAAGCTGCCGGGCTCATTCATTGTAAACATCTCCCTCACTCACGGCTATGGAGTGGATGCTACGTGCTAACAACCCGATCAGGCAGGGTAGAACTGCCCCGGTGAGTTCCCAGGCCTGTAGTTGTTTACAAGAGTAAAAAGCGCAGTTTCTTGCTCACAAAGCCCTGGGTGGTTTCCAACACCCGACTGTGAGGTAACCGCCTCACCCCCTGGGCTCCTCTCATTGTAAGCATAAAGGAATAACAGTTGTCCTCCAACGACCTAAAATTTCAAGATTTTGGACTTGATCTCTTATAGTGGCTGTCCAGTATCTACGGTGGGGGAAGCTGTGTCACTGGTATTTAAAATACTGGTGAGAGCACCAGTAGTGGGTCAGTTTCGGCGGGGTTTCCAGACTAAGGCAGTGTCTGAAGAGCAGCCTGACAGGAAAAGCTTCCCTTGAAAAACTAAAAATGAAAAGCAGAACATTGAAACCTCGTGGATCACGGCAAGACAGTATGCAAAATGGCTTGCTTTGGGAATGTTTGGTGGAGGGGTCGTCACATGAAGAGGCTATCATGCTTGACAAGGCAGAGAGCCAGTGAGTGTGTGGCAGAACCTTGATGATCCCGATCAGCAGCAGAGCCCTCACGGTGAACTCAAACACGCTAGCCACCGGGACCATCCTTCAGCGCTGAGCAAGGGCTCACTCTGCTATACGTAAGCTGATCGCGTGTCTCTGAATTCATTGGCAATCCTCTCCCCTTTTAGATTCTAATTTTTAATATTAACTTTTAAAGCAACAAGCGAGACTTCCAATGATTTTACAGGTATACTTTTCACGCTTTCTCCTTATCTCCTCCTCACCACACATAAACACAAGCACAACCAGAATTCTCCTTAGAAACCAGCATGGCGGTACTTGGTTTCATTTACTTTAAACACGCTGTCAGGAGAGACAAAACCACAGAAAATGGACAACATCCTTAGTTAAGTAGAAAAACTCAATTCCATTGAGACAACTGTGACTCATTGTGACTTCACAGGACAGAGTGGAACTGCCCCTGCAGACTTCGGATACTAACTCCATGAGTGTGGGAAGCCTCTGCTTTCTCCTGCAGGGGGCTAGTGGCTTTAAAGGGATGACTTTCCTGTTTTCAGCCCAATATGCAACCTCGATGCTTCCAGAGCTCCTTGGTAAAGTAAGGGGGGTCACTAAAAAGAGGAAGGAGCTGGACAAGAAAAATGGACAGTGATTTTAACAATGGCCCCAAGCAAGAATACTTGTGAAGATGGTGCAAAAATGGTAAGTGTTCAATTCTGCTCCCTATACAGCTACTACATCTTAAACTGATTCCTTGGCTCCTAACAATAACATCAACAACAACATAACGTATTCTTTAACGAGATGCTCTTCTGTTCTGATCTTATGCTAGTCTGTATTTCTGCCATGCTCTCCACCTCTATGTGCCTAAGGCGATTTACCATCAGAACATAATTGTATATATGTAGATATAATGCATACATGTACATTATACATATATGATGTCTGATATAGCATGTGTATTGTATGTGATAAGTATAAATATTATGCACATGTAGTATATACTCAGAATAAATATATATAATTATATCTACATTTATATAATTAAATATATTTTTTCCTTTAGTCAAAGTATAAGGAAGTATACTTATTTTAGTACACATGCTGTGTGAAAATACAATTTGAACCTCAAGCAACTATATCTGTATGGAATTTCTGATCCCTCAGTCAGTCTTCTGCTAGTCACTTGGCATTCTAATATTCTCTTGCTATGGAAGGAAGCCAAGGCTTACAGAGGAACACTTTGACCTCACTCCCGACATTTTTGAACCTGAGGTGACTTCTGTGAACTACATTTCCTGGCTTTTCCCTATCTTTTCTTCATTTCTTCCAAAAGAAACAGTGGCAAGTTTGCCAACTGTTAAGTTTGTCAGAGAGAGCTAAGAATGTTTGTTTTCATTTTTTCTTCCCCTGGTTTCTCTGTGGATTGTGTATCTTTCTCTATACATAAGCTTACCAGGCAGACCAGCATTGGCATCATGGCAGAACTACTAAGATTAGGACACACTATTCATGAAAACATTGTTACTGTACATTGAAGTTATGCTTTCCTGCAGATGGTAGTATAAGTATTTCAATATGCATGTGCTTCATATGTATGTATTTCTGAACCAGTTCCTACAGAAAAAGAGTACAGGGTGAATATGCAACTCGTGCCCATGGACTTTGCTTTTAGATACAGGAGTCTTCAGACAAGAGCAAAGTTCTCTTTTTTTCCACAGAGACAGAAGTATGTGAAACTAAATCTTTTGGTTGCATAAACCTTAATAATGCCATGATTGAAGATTAGATGAAGAGATTCCAAAAACTCTGAGGAATGGGAGCCTCATATTACAAAATGGCAAACTACCAGAGGCCTCCTCTTGCTCAAGCGAAAATAGTATGATTACTTTCTTTAGAAAACAAAACTAAGCATTTAAATCAAAGACAAATCAGAATAACTATGCTTGTTGAATAGTGTGCACCCCCCAAAATCCATGTCCCTCTATGTCTCCTTTTTCTAGGAGTGCTGTAACAAAACAAACACAAGGTTGGTAGGTTTAAAGAACAAATATATATTCTCACAATTCTGGAGCCTAGAGATTGAAGTTAGGGGGTTGACTGTCTTAATTGTCCAAGGTCATTGAAATGAACTATTTCACGACTCTGCTGGCTCCTGTGGGTTTCCAGCAAGACTTGGCTTTCCTTTGTAAATGGTACATATTCACTGTCCTCAGGTATGAATCTCTATTTCTGTGCCTGTACCTTTCCTTTTTTTAGGACACGACTCAGACAAGGTCTTATCCACCTGATGCAGTGTCTGAGGAGGGTCTGAGTGGCATGAAGTTTTACACATTTAGTCATTAATGTAAAGTTTAACGGCTCAAATACACCTAGAAAGAAAGACTTAGAAATCCATTTCTGCAAAAAAAAATCTTACAGCATTTGAAACCCCATATAGAGCCTAGATCCACTCTGAAATCTATTGGACATCTGGAGTCTGAGTTGGCTCTGTGAAAACTGGTTCCTGATTGATTACCGAGATCTCTTTTCTTTAACTTATCTAGCAGCCCAAGGAAACTCCTAGCCTGTATGATCATAACCCCTGGTATAAGTATTAGAATTTCAACTCTTATTTTGAAAGACAGAATGAAATCTACAATAGCCTAGCTTTTCAGAATCTAGCTTTACTTGGAAATAATGCCTTTGTAAGTACAATCGGATAAGGAAGAGTCCTCGTGGTGCTGTGGAATCAGAGCTTGACAAGAGTGACAAAGTGTGTTGTAAATCTACCATCCCCTCTGCAAGAGAGAGATGCTGCTCCAATAAATATGTACAGTCTGGGAACCCCTAGGCAGAAGTCTGACTTTGTTCTAAATGGTCTTTCTGAGTCTGAATCAACTCAACGATGGTGGCATTAAGATAAATTCACCCTGGACCAAAATTCCAATGGCCAGTATCCTTAGAAGAAGAGAAAGCATGAGCAGACACATAGAGATGTCATGTGAAGGTAGAGGGTGGTAGGTAAGCTAAGGTTGCAAAGTCGAGTTATGCCAGTGGCCAGCAGAACGTAATGAGAGTCAAAGGATTCTCCTCTCGAGCCATTTGGAGGGAGTGTGGCCCTATAAATTTGATTTTTAACTTTTGGTCTGACCCATGAGACAATACATTTCTGTGTATTAATCCTCCCAGTTTGAGGTAATCTACTGTGAGACAACAGGAAATTAATTCCAGGAGGAAAAGCCAACTACAATTCACCTGTGATTAAATAGATGAGTGCTAATCATCAACTTATTCAAATACATTTAGATTTACCTTTTAACTCATATAGATATCTATTTAATAAAAGTATTTTACTTCCAGTGAGAGAACTTAAAATAGTTATATAAAAATGGAAATAAAAGATAATGGAAGTTTCCATGAACTTTTTGAAGCCCCCCTTTAATACTCTGATCATGCGAATTTTTAAGTAGTTTTATGTTATTCTTAGAACAAACCTGTGATATTGGTAACATAGCTCTATTTGGTACTTGAATTAATTGACTCCAAGTTAGTATTTTAGACTTTCAGGGTTTCCTTGGGAAACCAAAAGGTATATCCATGTATTCTGCTTTATCATATGAATAACAGAACTAATGCTTCCTGGTGCTGTGCTGTGTTCATGGCGGCTCACAGGTCTGAACACATGGTTGCAGTGATGAAATCCATTCATCACATGGAAGCTTTCCCTGCTTTTCACTGAATCTCTACCTTTACAAATGGGACACTGGTTTCAACTAATTAACCCTTCCTGATGAATTGGCTACAGCAAGTGAGTCAAACACTGTTCTGTTGTGATTTATGTTGCTTCATTGGACCAGTGTCTTAAAGTAGGTGGTCAGATCATTCTTCCTAGGTATGAGTCTAGAAACTCTTTGGAAATGGGTCCACCTGGGGTGAACCTCTGATATTTCAAAGGTCTGTAGAATAATCTTCTGCATTTTTGTAATGTAAAATCCATCGCAGTGAGACAAAATTAACAAAAGGAGGTATACAGAGTGGAAGGATTCTTGAAACTAGTAAGTGAAGAGACCAGAGAATTCCCAGGAGTCAAACTATCACGGGTGTTTTACTCTATATTTTACTCAAGGAATATAAGACAGGACAGTGTCAGAGTTTCTATGGTAACAGGTTCAGAGGCACTGCTAATGCTGTTGTGGTTGTTCTTTATAATCATAACTAGAAAAAGTGGTGTCTCAGAAGTCGCTGAAAATAAAGATGTAATGCTGTTATATTGTAAGTTCATGGGAAACTAAATTAAGAATCTCTGCACTAGACCTTTGTGCTATTCAGCTAGTTTGAAACTAGATCAATGAATGTCAACATGCTCCATATCAGAAGAGGACAAGATAGTTCAGAGAAATGAACTGTCTCTGCAGTGTCCCAGATGTGCACAGCATTTCTACTTCACTCCATTGGTCCACATTTCTTTGAGAATGGAAGGAAATGAGAGAGCATGGTCTGTATTTAAGGAGTTAAATTCCCAATAAAACTCAAAGAACCGTATCATTTAAAGGATGGAGGAGGGAATAGATATTGGGTTTGTTACAGTATTGTCAGAGGATATAACCACCTTCTTACAGCATTTCCTTGTTCTTTTTACACAACTTCATCTTGTGTGAAATGTAAGCACAATGAAGGGTTCTGGAATTCCCATTTTTCTCAAAGACTATCCATAGTTTTTTAATGATCCGTATAGTCAAATGCCTTGGCATAGTCAATAAAATACAAGTAAACATTTTTCTGGTAGTCAGTGATTTCAGCCAAGAACCATCTGATATCAGCAATAATATCCCTTATTCCATGCCTTCTTTAGTATTCAGCCTTAACCTCTGACAGTTCCCAATCAATGTACTGCTGGATGATTTTTTCAGAAAAATCTCCCTTGCATGTGACATCAATGATGCTTTTCTCTAATTTAAGCATTCTGTTAAGTTACTTTTCTTTGGAATGGTTACAATTATAGCTATCTTCCAATCAGTTGTAAGTGGGAGGAGTTTCATATATACCAGCTACTCCCCATAACAAACGATGAGATCCTCTGCCCTTGTAAAGACTTTTAGTGAATTTTTTAAAGAAATGGTTTCCAGTGTTGCTGGAAACCCTAGAAAGTGTTGTTATGACTCTGTATGGGGTCATGCCATCATTCTTTTGAAACCATTTCTTGCTACTTGATCCTTTGATGTCAGCTTCTCATTTTTTCCTCTCCACCTCCCATCTTTATGAACCCTTGACAAATTATAAATTATTATTTTCATGACTTACACCACATACTGTGTCCCTTCACCCATACTTCTGCTGTTCACCACCCTGGATTGAGGACAGGGGTTATATATTGATCATTGCCATGTGTTCTCCTTTCTCCCCACACATTTCTTCTACCATCATGGCATCGCTGCTCCCATTATTGTTCCTGAGAACAATAGAATATACTGTTGTGGATGTCTATTTTACAGTTTATTACAGAATGATTCACAATGGACAGAGGTAATCGTGAAATGAAGAAAATTTAAGACTCAGATATGAGGAATACAAGAGAAGTAATCAAAATTTTATCTGCAAGATAAATTACTTGAAAAGACCAAATAAATTTTAGGTCAAATGAGGTAAGGATTGAAAATTGTCCAGGAGTACATGGGTCACTTGAAGATAAATATTTCAGTGGGGAAATGTTAATGCTAGAGAAATAAAGGACAAATTTTAAAAACAGGACAACATTTTTAAACTATTCTTTCAAGGAATATATTTCTTATAAACATGACTTTTAATGGGGGTAGTGATCTGAAATTAGTGAACATGTTTTGAGTTGTCAAATGCTTATAAGTATAATTATCCTAGAGTGTGTCAGATAATCTATACATTTTATACAGCATTTATCCATCTCTATCCTATATTTTTTCAAATATGCTTCTAGACATGCATAGAAGTAAGAAATTATTTATCCAAGTCTACCCTAGTTTTAACAAAAACACATGCATATATTTAAAGTTTGATAGTCCACTATTGCTAGAGAGATTCAGTTGACAGAGATAAGATTATAATGTGCCTTAGAAATTTACCTAAAATTTTCCACATTTCAAACAAACTATACCACAGAGGTCACAGACAACATTAACAGTAGTGGCATTTGAAGGTTCAATGTAATTCACCAATGTCAGACTGTATTTTAATTATTATGATTTTTATATAAAACCTGTGTCTCATTACACTAAAGTGAGTGTAGTTGCTTCAAAGTATCTTAATATTAATTTATCTTTGATTATCATTCTTTAATTTTTTTCTTACAATTAGAACAATATGCTAACTTTTACAGATTCTTTGTATTGCAATTTGACATTATCTATGGACTTACCTTCAAAATCATAGAGTAAAGTCGTGTGACTAGACTGAAGGCTACTACTCTAAGGGTAACACAGCTCCCAAAGTACATTACTCAATGAAAATCATTTTTCTAGAATCCATTTCTTGCCAACCTATGAGTCTAGGACTAAATGACCTTTTCCAAAAAAATATAATGAGATTGTGGTGTGTGATCTAAGTAGGAACAAAGATATTCATTCATTCTGAAATTTTGATTTGGATTTCAGATACCAATTGGGGTCTATAGGTGCTCAGAAGAGAGAGGTGTATGTGCCCTCCATGACTGAGGACAGTTTTGATAGTTTTGACTCAGGTGCAACAAAATTCAGAGCATGTTGATTTGTATGGCGAGAGCAGACAAAGCAGAAAAGAAAGGCAGGAGGAGAGGTCATGAAACTTTGAGTCATGATAAATATGAGTCACAATCTACTCTTTCATGAGGCAAGGGTCAAACCAACTATACTCTCAAATCCCTATCAGTTGATTACTGATTAGCTGTACTCTCCTCCAGGACACATGTGCAAAGGAATAAAACTGTTAGGATTTTCATTGGATGATACTAGACCATCCTTCCTAGTTAGTCTTCTTCTGAAAGGTCATTCTAAGTGTCTTGGCAACATCAATCTTCCATGACAAAGTAGTGAACAGGAATAAAATCCTGGTCTCCCACATGGAAGGCAAAATTGTCCCACTGAACCACTCTGATCTCCTATTTGCATCTCGTTAGATGCTTCCAAATCTGTCAAAGGGCCTACAATGGTTTGCTATTGCTGGCTTACTGGCATTTTGCTAATTGCAACCAATAGTACTTAACGTAAATGTGCTTAAAGGAAATGTCATACATGAAATAATGGCAAATAAATTAAGTCAGTGATTTAGATCAATATTACACTTTCACTAACAACATAGACCTCCCATAATTTATCTCAACCAGTTATTTATATACTTTACATGCTCATTTTCAATCCTACTCCTCCCTATGAGAACAACAGCAAAAGTGAGAGCGATAGTGAGAGTGAGAGAGAGACAGACAGAGACAGAGAGACAGATATTAGACATTATTATATTGATTTGATTAAATGTCTGTTTTAAAAGAGTGGCTCCATTTGTGTGTGACAAGTTTGCATGTGTTTGTGTGTGTTAGAAAGAACGAGGAAATCTTTTCTTGATCCTTTTGAGAAGAGTTGCCCAATAAGCAGTCCTTAATGAAAGTTATTTTTCGTATGCATGTGAAAGTTGACATTGTATACGGAAGCCTGCAGAAGAATAGATGCATTTCAGTTGTGGTTCTGCAGAAGGATGAAAATACCATGGATTTCCAAAGAGATGAACTAATCTGTATTGGAAGGGTAATGCCAGAGTGATCCTTAGAAGCAATTATATGGCAAGACATCATCTGACGTATTTTGGTCACGATGGTAGGAGAGATTATCGCTTGGAAGAGGACATCATCATGTTAGTAAAGTGGGCGATGATGAGAAAGAGGAAGACTGTTAGATGAATTGACACAGTGGCGGTTTCAATGTACTCAGGGATGAGAGTAATGATGAAGCTGGTACACGTCGAGGCAATGTTTCATTCTATTGTGCATAGGAGTGATTTTGAGTTGGAGTCCACTCCGTGGCACCTAACAACAATAAGAAAAGTTAATTTTATAATATTTCATGAGTTCTGAAGTTGCTCTACAAAGAATGCTTATGAGCTGTCATCTCCAGAGGCTTTCTGGTATTATGTAAGAAATTGAAAATATACCTCATAAAGTTGTTTATTGGCAGGAATGTAAGTATTTGTAATCCACTTTTGAAAAATACCTTTCCTTGGGGAATAAACTAAACATAAAATAACTAATGTTTGCAACTCTTTTCTTTTGTGTATTTAAAATTTTTATTTTAAATATAGGATCTTATGCACAATCTATGCTAATTTATGTCTTTAATCCCTAATTTTCTACACCAAGTTTATTTTATAGGATCTCGACCAAATAATTTTTCTCTTTTTTTAATGACCAACTATTTTTAAGTCATCAAGTTCTTAGTGCTACATTATTAGGATAATAGTTTATATCACTCTTAAAAAAGGAAATGAAAAATAAAGTAAAAATTAGTCATATTGGTGATTTTTCTTTCTAGTGGTCTGAAAGGATACTTTAAATGGCTTCATTCAGATGGTATGGCCATGACAAATAGCATTCATCCATCAAAGAAAAAGTGGGGAAGAAAAAAACAAAAACCAAACGTTAACCTCACTTGAGTTATTCATATTAGGTGAAATGAAGTTAGGTGAAGCATTTTATTCTGGTATATCTTTCCAGTGCTAAAGCACAACCCTGTACACGCATGTGCATGTGCACGCACACACATAATTGAATGTAAGACACAAACCCACATCCTAAACATGCATCCATTCCATGATACTGTGGAGCGGAGCTTGAGAAGAAATTGTGCTCAGATAAGCTCCAAACAAAAGCTGACTCCATTCTAACTGGAAAATCATTCTCTTGAGCTCATTATGTCTCTTATGGGTTGATGGAGTGTTTCCCTTCTTTTCTCACCTTTGTTCCAGACTGGTTTATTATTGATAATGCGTTTCTTCTGTTCCATTTTAAATTCTTAGCCATTTCTAATCAAAGATGATTTTGTCTCTGTGGGCATTATATATATACTTTTAAGTTGTAGACTCTGATTATGGCATTAAGTGATTTGTGTCACCTACTATAATTGTTTAATATCCTCAAGTTCTTAGAGTAGTAAGAGCACAGGTGTTCTAATGGTTAAACACTCAGGGTCTAATGGAAGGTTGGCAGTTAGAATCCATCAGGAACTCAGTGTGGGAAGATCTCTGGCCATCTGCTCCTGTAAAGCCTACGGAGCAATTCTCCTGTGCCTAGTGGTCCTTGTGAGTGGGAATCTGCATAGTGACACAGGTGTAATGATATCATTGAGTGCAGAGAAATGGCCTCATTTTGTTTTATTTGGTATCTCATATTAAAATCTTCTAATGGCTGACATAACAACCTAATCATATAGAGTCAATAAATATTCTTAGCAAGCTGTAATAGCTATACAAAATATTTTTTAATCCTTTGGTTTATTTAAATGAATTCAGATGGGTTACTTAAAATTAAAGTCAGGCAATATCTGAACATGCTGATGTAATAGCGTGCCACTAACAACTTAGAGACAGAAAACAGATAAATAATCCCAAGTGTGGCACATATGTCTGAGGCTAGCAATGTCTTGCATAGAATAGGATCATTAAATGCTCAGGTTCAATGGGAAATGCTCAGGTTCATGTGAAACTAGTCTCTCCCTAATGTCACATGTTTTGTGGATGAGTCTGCAGTTTCCAAGGCTTCAAATATGATCTAGCTACCAGGCTATCATCTATCTTTCTATCATATATCTACCTAGATCTGTATCGATCATCTGTCTGTCTGTCTGTCATCTGTCACTTATCTTATATGCTGTAAGGAGCCCTGACAACAGAGTGGTTAAGGCAACTTGACAGCTAACCCCAAAGTCAGCAGTTTGAACCCACCTGCTCCTCAGTGGATGGAAAATGTGGCCAATGGCTTCTGTGAAGAATGACAGCGTTGGAAGTTCTGTGAGAAAAATGTCCTCTGAGAGGATTGTTATAACGTTAAAAAACCATCTTTTTTTGCTTGATTGCATGCTTGTTCTACCCTAATTATAAGCAAGTGTTTAAATAATCAAACTATAATATTGACTCAACTCTTATATAGGCAGACTACCACCTATCTGCCAAATCATTCCAGCGTTCTGACTTTTGCATTACTATGATTCTGGACATTATATCACTTTTAATTCAAAGACAAACCAAGTCAACCATGATGTACACATGTCAGCTGAGCTTCTAGTCTAAGGAAGAGTCAATCTACTTCAGAACGCTAACCCATGAAAATAGTATGGATCACAATAAAACGTTCTACATACTTAGTTTGTACACATCAACAAGACACATTTATTGCAGGAGGAATACATCGTGTTTGGTGTAGTTTGGAGGCAAGGGAGGTGAGAAAGATCTTTGGTGAGATGGATTTGCACAATGACCGCAGAAAAACTGTGAACTTGCAGACAACTTCAGGATGATCTAGTACCAGGCAGTATATATTCCTGTTGCATACAGTGTCCATAAATCAGAATCCTATATTCTATCTTTGTCTAGCTAGCTAGCTAGATTGTTTGCTGGCTGGCTATCATCTATCTTTCCATCATGTCTACCTACCTATGAATCTATCATCTATCTATCTGTCATGTATCATCTGTCTATCCACACATATATACAAAACACATACAGCAATGCATATGTAACCCATAGAAGTTACTCTTTTAAAAAATATTCCTCGTGGCACGGTGGGTTTCACATTGCCTGTTAACTACAAAGCCACGAGGTCAAAACCAGAGAAAGAAGATGAGGGTTTGTACTCCCATAACTACTCAGCGTCTCGGAGACACGTAGGGGTCATTCTCCGCTGCTGTGTGCAGTTCTTATGAGTGGATGTCAACTCAATGGCGTTGAGAATTGACCTTTCCTTCCCATCTTCTTGCTGCTTGAATTTAAAATCGAATCCTCTCAGGGCTCAACTGTGACTACACCAACCAGTTTGTGTGTGTGTGTGTGTGGGGGGGGGGATAATTCACCTTCCATGACTCTTTAAAGCACTCATAGTATTTTTAGATTACTAAGAAAAGGTGAGTCCTATCTCCATCAGTGCAAACTCAATGTCTTAGCATTCAAAACCATCTCCTATGTGGCTTTAGTAAGCTTCTTCTATCATTGTATTTATTTGATTTCCATCATGCACAAATATAAGTTAAACTTTTATGGCTTTCTATCTTCCCTTGCCTACTTCCTAAAGCCTTCTTTGACCAACCCCTCACGAAGTTCCATCATCCTTGCTTTCATATCCACTTTCTATCCATAAATCATGCCTGTAGAATGCCAGTCTTTTTGGTCTAATCTTTTCCTTAGCTATCAAAGTTTCAGTTTGATACAAAACTTTCATATGTATGTATTCCTTCCCCCCAAATATTTTTAATTCACTGCATGAACCCCAATGCAGTATGATAGTCTATCTAAGAATGCTCACTTTGTAACTAAATGACAATTGATGTCGTTTTTATTTGCTTGCTCATAGGCCAATGTGATAAAACGACAAAATGAGATATGGAGACATTAAGCTCTGTAAGATGTCAGAAGAAGTGACTTTTGGTGAACACAATAAAAGAAGAGAATCTAATAGAGAAGATGTAGAACTTTCATTAAAGTTCTGAACAAAAGTAATAATGCAATTATACCAAGAGGGAATAGCATACACAAGACAAAAGAATAACTTGCACTAAAGCAAGACTCTAAAATGTTTGTAAAAATTCTGTGAGGCAACAAATAAAACAGCTTGACTGAAGTTGAAGGGGTGGTGCATAGCTTTGGAGATGTTCAGACTGAAAGTCGAGACCTTCTTCTTTCTCTCTAGAAAATAAGAAATGGAGACATAGTGACTTTCTGATATGTCTCTGGTGGCAACTTATCAGAGGAAGTAATATGTTGAATATGTAGGGGGGATTTGTATTGTCTGCACAGAGATTATGTAGCCAGACTGTCTGTGATAAATCCTATCTACACTACTTTAAGGATCTGTAATCTTATGTAACTTGCCAGGTTTTTCTGTGCCACAATTTTCTCAGATGCAAAAAGGATATAATTTCAAATATAACAGATATTAGAAAACTCAGTGAACTAGTATGCAATGCACTTAGAAGTGTACTGGGCATATAGAGTCAGTAGTTAACGTTGTAGTTTACCCTTAAAGGTTTTTCTAATAGATTCTAGATATGTATAATTTATGTAGAAAGAGTGAAGCTGTGTGGTGCAGAGATGGTGTATTTTAGAAATGGAGGCATCTCCCGGGAAGAGGAGAACTTGTGAGCATCACTACGGAAAGACAATCACGACCTAATTTTGGATGAGGAGTGTTTGGATAGTGCAAACTTTTAGTGTCTTCAGTTACTTGCAAAACGTTGAATGTTCAAGGACACCAAAGATGATCTCAGAAGTAAGGCACAGTAATTTATTTCTGTAAACAACTATAATTTGTTTAAAAAGTTGAAAACCCAACATGCTTTGCAGTTCTGCTCTTATACAAATAGGGTTTCCATGAGCAAGAATTGGCTCGATTGCAAAAGTACTTACATAGCATATTATAGATTCTAAATATCAAAGCATGTTATTCTCTGTCTCTAGGTAGATGCTGATTAAGACTGCCTCTTTTTGCATCCTGCTCAGCAATGGGAGCCACTTGTGTTGTAGCTTATCAATGCAATCTTCTCTTTTTTCTAAATGAAGGGGCATTTTCTTTTAACTGCTTGCAAGAGAAAGTATTTTAAGTTGCTTTGTTTGCTTAAAAACCAATATGATACCTCAGCATTATTTCAAAACCACATAATATACAGTAAAAAGCTTATTGGTAACACAGAGTCAATCCTAACTTATTACAGCCCAATATAAGACAAAAGTCCCTTCCTGCACCATTCTCACCACTGTCATGATATTTGAGTCCATTGTTGCACACATTATACTAATCCATCTCTATGAAGGTCTCTCTCCTTTTTCATGATAGTCTGGTTTATCAAGCTTATATGCTTAGCTAGGGATAAATAAGTCCAAAGTATGTGACACAAAGTCATACCAAAATTACTTCTAAGGAGTATGCCTGCTATTCCTTGTCCAAGACAGGTTTGATGGTTCTGGAAATCCATGCTGTATTCAATATTCTTTACCAATAGCATAATACAGATATGTACATTCCCCAATCTTCTTTCTTCAATGTCTAACTGCCATATACATATTAAGCAATTAGAAATGTAATGGCTTGGGTTAGGCATTCCTTACCACAAAAATAACATCTTTGCTTTTTAACACTACATAGACCATTTGTGTTTTTCCCTCCCTGGATGTACTATGTTGTTTTGATTTTTTGACTGCTACTTCCATCCACATTTACGAGGTATTCAAACCAAACGAAATCCATGGCAACCTTAATATTTTGATATTGCAACTTAAAAAAATCATGTCATTGGGAGCTCTTACAGATGTTGTCACCATCAGTTTCAAAACATTTTCTTCTTTAACTCTTTGATGATAGCTCCCCTTTATTCCTTCCTCTCCCCCTTTACCCCCCTGTAGTCCTTATTTATATGTTAGCTATTGTTATTATTATTTTCTGTGTGTTACACCATCCAATCGATCCACTCTTGCCATTAATTCCCCTGGAGTCGGATTAAACAATCATCAACTTTGACAGCTTTTTATACATTGACATTAATACTGTTTATGGTCCAGTTGTGAGAGTTTTTGTTTTCCTTAAGTTACAAGAACATTGTAGTATTTGATCTTTATCAATAACCACTTCAAATCCTCTTCACTTTCAGCCAGCAAAATTGTGTCATCTGCATATTTCACTTTATCAGTGACTTTCTCCAATGTATTATTGTGTTCCTCATATAATCCAGTTTTTCATATTATTTGCTCTACATACCTATTGAATATGTATAGTAAACCCTGATACATACATTTCCTTGTTATAAGCCACATAAAATTATCTTGTTTTATCCTAAAAATCACCTCTTGATTTATATGGAATTTCCATATGTGCACAGCTAAGTGTTCTGGAATTCTCATTCTTTGTGAGTTGCTCAATGGTGTTTTATGATCCATACAAAAAAATTTCTCCTCCTAGTCAATAAAACACAAGTATTCATCTTTCTGATATTCTCTTTTAGCCAAGGTATATATAATATCAACAATGATACCTCTTATTCCATATTCCTTTGAATCCAGCTTGAATTTCTAGTAGTTTCCTGTGAGTGTACTACTGTTACTATTTTGTTCAGTTTTGCCTGTTTTCAAATGTTTTATTTTAACAATTTCATTGCATATAATCTGCATATAATACAGTTCAATAGTTCAGTCCCATCAAGAAAAGGTTTAGAATATTTGAGAATGGTTAGAACGGTTTTCGGACACTTAGAATCATTTTAGATATTTTCTTGGTTCTTGGACTCATTATTATTAGATCCCCATTTCCCCCTAACCTCCCCTCCCATACCCAGGCTATGGCACCATTAATCCAAGTACTGTCTCCATAGATTTGCCTATCCTGAATTTCATATAGAGAAATATTTTTTTAAAAAAATGAACAGTAACAACAAGTTAAATTGGATAAAGCCTTCAATCAAAAAGAAAGCAAGCAATACTAAAACTGGAACAAATTTTAAATAGATCAAAAAGGAGATCAAATGATAAGGTGCCAGCAATCCCCCAACTGGGCATATACCCAAAAGAGGCAAGAAACAAACCATGGCCAGACATCTGTACTTCAATGTTCATTGCAGCACAGTTAGAAATTTCAAGGAGTTGGAAACAACCCAAATTTCCATCAACATACAGATGGATCACAAAACTATGGTACATGCATGCAATGTAGCACTACACATGCCTAAAATGCAGTGATGAATGGTTGGAACACATTGCCGCATGGCAAGGACTGAAGGAACTCATGCTAAGTGAAGTAAGCCAAGCACAAAAGGACAAGTACAACATGAGTCCATTGAGGTAAGTTTTTAAAAAATGGGGCAGAGGGAAAAAGCAACTATATACATGCATCTGTGTGATGAGGTCCAGCAACTATGGCAGGGGCCAAATCCAATCCAGGGATACATATGACAGCCAACTAAATAAAGGGTGGGGGAAGGAAAAAGCAAAAAGAGAGAGACAAGGGTAATGGGGGAACAGGCACTAACCCACCAAAGAGGGGCGTAGTGTTTATATCTCCACAGGAGAGGGAAAGAGAGCTCAGGCTTTCACTGGATGCACCAAGACATGAATACGACCCACTGGCATTTACCAGGGAACCAATAGGCCTGCAGAGGGAAGCTCCAATTACAACTATGTGGACACACGGACATACATGCATACACACACACACACACACCCTCAGAAGAATGCAGTTTAGAGGACAGCTTGAGGATTAAAGGACATGAGAGAAACACAAAGGGATGGAGAGGGATGAGAGGATATCCTGGCCAACCAAGTCCATAGGGAGACGCTCCTGCTCTGGGCAGATAACTCAAAGGGAGGAGCACAGGACCAGTCCCACCACAAGACACAGGGTCGCTCACTGAACCATGGCACAGTGGGGGACAGCACTGGAGACTCAGTGGGGGAATATGCATGATCTAGCCCCAACATGCTGGGGCGAGGTGCTGAGGGCATGCATCAGAACATCAGGGGGAGCTGAGTGATGAAAGCTCTGGGGGATACTCTAAACAGTGTATGGCACCCCATCAAACTTGACAGGAAAATACTCATAAAGGACAACAAACAGACCTTGAACTATTGATAGATTTTTTTTTCATTTTCGTCAGTAACTTTCTTCTTGTTTTGTTATTTTGCTTTTGTTCTTATTGTTTTTTTGGGGGGGGGTTGACTTCCTTTGTTGTTTTATTTGGTTTGCCTGGGTTTTTTGCACTTATTAGTGTATCTTCATGTCTATCTAGATAAGATAGATGGGATAAATAATTCAGAATTGTAAAGAACAGGACCAATGGTAATGGGTGGGGGGGAAAGAGGAGAGAGGGAGGAAAAAGAAAGGAAGAGCAGAAACCAACCCAGGGACAAGGGAACTAAAATCAATGGAAAAAAAGGTTGTAAGATGCCTAGTGGGGCTTAATCAGGGGCAATGTAGCAAAAAGGAATTACTGAACCTGAATGAAGGCCAAACATGATAATGGGACAAGAGGAAAATATAAGGACTCGGGGGACAAAAGACATTTATAGAGGCCTAAATATTGGCATGTGTATAGAACTATGCACTCATATCTATAAGTTAAGAATTAAGGTTGTAGATGGACATTGGGTCTCAACTCAAGTACTCCTTCAGCACAAGAATATTTTGTTCTAATAAAGCAGCAATTTGTGATGTTCTCCTTCCTGACATGATCACTAAAGGCAAAATGGATGAATAAGCAAATTTGGTGAAGAAAGTCCATGGTGCCAGGCTATCAAAAGATATAGCATCTGAGTTCTTAAAGGCATAAAACTAAATAAGCAGAAGCAACAAACACACATAGAAGAAGCACACCAACCTGTGTGATCATAAGGTGTCAACGGTATCAAGTGTCAGGCACCTAAGACCCAGAACAAAATTATACCAAATGTGAATTGGGGCATGGGAGGAGGGCATGGATTGGGGACCCAATGTCAATCTGTAGACAACTGGAAATTCCCCACAGAGGGGTCACAGGAAAGAGGTAAGCCAGTCATAATACACTACAGCACAAAGGAAACACACAACTTTCCTCTAGTTCTTTGGTACTTTCTACACTCCTCTATCATGACCTTAATTCTGCCTTACAAATTGGATTAGATCAGAGCATGCACACTGCTACAGATAAGAGATGACAACACAGGGAATTCATAATAGATAAACCCTTCATGTCAACAAGAGTAGAGATACCAGGAGGATTAATTGAGGATGGGGGAAGAAAGAGGGAATCAATCACAAGGATCAACCTATAACCCCCTCCCAGGAGGACAAATGGCTAACAACAAAGTGGGTGAGGGGCAACAGAAGACAGTTTAAGATATGGAAATAATAATCTATAACTTACCGAGGGTTCTTGAGGGAGGGTTGGGAGAGGGAAGGGAAAGAAATGGGGAGCTGATATCAGGATTCAAGTAGGAAGAGAATGTTTTGAAAATAATCATGGCAGTATATGTGCAAATGTGCTTGACACACTGGATGAATGTATGCAATTTGGTAAGAGATGTAAGATGTAAAAATAAAAGTATTTTTAATGTAATATCCATATATATTCGAGTATAGACCAACTCAAACATCAGCTAATTTTACCACAAAAATGCATTTTAAATGTGCTAAAAAAACTTGGCTTATGCACTGGTATATATGGTACTTACTCTAAAAGAAGCTATTTTGTCCTTACAATCTTTTAAATACATGAATTGCTTTTCACAGTTGTTGATCTTAAACTTCTGACATCACCATGACTCACTTGCTCACATTTCTATGCTATACTGGTTCAAGAAAAAGAGCCTCTGGATAGCAGTAAATCTGAAACAGGCGATTGGAAATTTGATGACATTTTGCATAGTCAGAAACACGTTTCCTGCTTAGAAGATGTTTTCTCTGCAACACAGATGTGTTTTTTCAATGCCTTGGAATTTCCTCTTTTGAAAACATGTTGAGTCAACTGAATTTTTAAAGAAAATAATTATATCCTGAATTTAGCTTTGCTGAAAGAGCATGTAAGAATTGCAATCAAGATCATTATAAAAGCATTTGAAGTTTTCTTGGAGTTTACTATGTGAGAATGAAATATAGGAAATGAGGTCCCAGGGTTAATGGAAACTTCAATTTTTTAGAAAAAACTGAGAAACTATACTGAGATTAATAAAAGGCACCAACACCTACATTATCATTTGTCTTTAATAAGAAAAATGTCAATATTTTCATATTCAAAATTATGTATTGATTAATTACTAACTATAATTTGGTTATAGTTTTAGTTAAATAATTATGAAAAGTGGCTGAAGGGTGAATGTGTCAGAAAGGTAGGCATGTGTTTATGCATTTCCAGCTTTTAGTGATTATTAATAAAGCCACTATAAATGTGTGACTTGCAAGGTTGCAGTATCATTCACTTTTCTATCATTAAATGAATAAAAATCCAATTTGTTCAGTACTTTATTGACCTTGTAAAATCAACCCCTTCCCCAGTATCCTCATAGATGCATATGGGCAGTGGTGGCTCAGTGGCAGCTTTCTTATCTTCTAGGTGGAAGGCCTCCCAGTTCTGTTCTTAGCCGACGTGTCACAGTAGCAGTCACCACCCATCTGTTAGTAGAGCTTCCTGTATTCTTCTAATGAGTAACAGGTGTGGCACAGTGAAAATACTCCAAATGACCCTTTTGCCCATAGTCTTTGTAACTTGCACCTAATAACTGGATAGAAGCATCCGAATAGGGCATATGGAACTTTCATGAAGGGATTGGTCACTTTGACAATCTCACTAGGTATAAAAGTCACCAGTTCAGAAACATGAAAAGAAGAAGCCTGTGGAAAAACCTGTGACCATAAAGAATGAAACAGGAGTCATTGGCAAAGTGTGTATGGTATTCCTGTGTGGTGAAGCAGTGGCAGGAACCCAAGACAGATCAGCCGGCTCCTTTGCTCATAGAATGGGTATGGCTAGTGCCATAAAGCAAGAAGCTACCATGAGAACAAGCTTTGTAACACTGGACAGAGCGGGAACTGGACTATGTTTGCTGCCATTTTCTAGTTACAAAACTGCAGACAAAAGAACCGTATCCTTGTAGATCTTGGCTTCTTGAAACCTGTTAGCTTTCCTAAGAAACCCTAAGAATTATGAGTATGATATTGTCTGTGATATGATATTGTCTGAGTTTTCTGTGATCATTTCAAAGGATCCTCAAACCCGCAGAGAAGTACTACAGGAAGGATCAATGATTTGAGATTTATAAACTATGCTATGACAAGTGAGTGAGCTGTCCCATGAAATTAAAGTTCCAAGGTTTCAAATCCAAGAAGCCAATACTAGAAGGTATTTGGTTTGGGGTTATGTGTGAGGAATATTCATCTCTGTAATTTCTGTGAACCTTTCTGATTACCCTCACATATTTGCATTTACACATACCTATAGAAAATTATTTCTCAAAATAGCATGTCCTTACATATAAATTTACTTTTCCCAACCCTCCCTCCATGGTAAACAACAATAAATGATTGGTATATCAGTATTTAGATAGTCTTGTCTTCTTATAAAAGAGGATCATGCAATATTTGGCATCCCATGCTAAACTTCTATCACTTAGCATTATACCCAAAAGTTACATCAAGGTTATTAGCTGTTTTCATACTCATCATTGTTTCTTCTAGTTCTGCAGTATTTTATTATATGTATGACCTAAAATTTGCTAATACAATCATCCTTTCATAGACCCTACAACATTTACTTGTTACTTGCTACTTTGGGAAAAACAACCAAAGAGCAGTGAAGATGGGCTTTTCACTAATTGTAGTGACTTATGAGGTGTGATGATGGCATAGTTTGGGACATTGTTTAAATCTGCTATGCATAAGATCATTATGAATAGAACCTATTCAAAGGTGGCGAGCAACAACAGGATATATGAAAGAACTATGAAGATTTCAAAGAAGATAGAATTGAAAGAAAATGGAACTTTCCCATTTTTCAAAATGGAAACTTTTGAAGTCCCCTAACAAACTTAAAAGTGACATCGCCAGATGTAAGTGTAGCTGTGTTAGCCCGGGTTGACTAGAGAAATAGAGTAATGGACACTCATCTTTGTATAAGAAAGAGTTTTGTATATAAGAGCAATGAAATATTGAGAAAACATCCCAGCCCCATCCAGATCAAGTGCAAGAATCAGATACTAGCCCGTATGTCTGATACCAATTTAGAAAGTCCTCTTCAGCCTCACAGAAAACATGGAATGGTGTTGAATGCAGGATGATCACAGGTCGGTGGGTGGAAATTCTTGTGGATTCAGTGACAAAGTAAGCTGCTCTGCATGGGCGTGGGTCTACACGTGATTCCTCCAGCTCCAGAGATCCGGTGGAGCTCCGTCCATGTGTCATGTCAGTAAGAGTGTCTCCCTGGGAGTCTGTGGGTGTCCCACCTTCAGGGAGGTATTTCTCTCCTTAGTGGCTCCAAATGAGCTTATCAAGCTGCAGCTTGCTGAACAGCCTAAACTCCACCCCTTCACATTTCAGCCTCAAGTTGACAACAGATTATTTAGCTATCACAGTAGTTTTATCTTGTTTCCATGATCTTATTTTTCGATAAAACATCATACTGCTTTTCATAGTGAATGTGTCACTTCATAGTCCCACAAGAAATTAAAAACAGTTTCTATCTCTTTACATCTTTGCCAACATTTGCTCTTATTTGTTTTTATTTCTTATTTGTTTTTCACTGACATTTTAGCTTGGAGAATATACAATATCACTTTACTTTCCATGTTAATCTCTCTAATGGATTATTAGAGAATTGGGGAAGATTGGAAGCTGACAAAATGAAATGAACTGCATAAATATGGATACCTGGTGTATTACTGATCTAAAAATAACTGATACTAGATATTTTTGATCCATGATAAGGCCTATTATCACAGGAATTCTAAATTGAAGAGAAATGGCATCGCCCTCATCCTCATGATAAGCATTTCAAATTCATTCAAATTTCAATTTGAATGCTATCTGTAATGAAAATTGAAATGTTATCTGTAATGGAATAATATCCATACACATACAGAAGTGTAATTAATGTGACTAATACTCAACTACATACACCTACAACTAAAATCAAAATGGAAGGACTTGAAGAATTCTGCCAAATGTCTGCAGTCAAAAAGTGATCAAGCATACAATTAAGATGCATTAATAATTGCACTTGATTTGAATGGGGAGATTGCAAACAAAAAATTGACTGGTAGCTGAATAGTATGGCCTTCATGATTAAAAATGACACTGAGGAGGAAATAATTGAATTTTGCAAGAGCATCCATATTCCTAGATTACTTGCAAACATTGTTTTTCAATGACATTGCTGATAACTATACAGGTGTATTTCACCAAATGGAGTACACAAGAAAGAAATAAACTACACCTGTGGAAAGAAATGATCAAGAGTTTCGATAATACCAGCCATAATAATGTCAGGGGGTAACTGTGGAACAACCTTCAATTGCTCCAGGAAAAGTTAAAACTGAAACTGAATAAGATTTTGGAATTCTTCTGGTATATTCAGTATCTTTCACCAATACTAAGTTCTCAATTCTCTGTGTTCCTCCTTATTACTTGTCCAGCTTTTGAATGCCAATGTGGTGCTTGATAAAGCAAAGATACACTTTATTCCTCCAAGTAACACTTTAAAGGAGCTTTTAAGAAAGGAGAGATGATGTCAAGAAGTCCATGTAGAAAAAGAATGCTTAGATGATAGTAGCAACTGTACAAGTCTCTTTGGCATGATTGAAGTATGGAACTATATATACATTGATTTAAAAAAAAACTAAGCACAAGAAAATGAATAAAATAAAGAGGACTTTTATAACAATTTTTTTCAATTCAGTACTTGGTTTGCTTTCTTGACTTCCTCTTCCATGTACACCTATTGCTTATAGATGGATGTCAATGAAATCCTTGACATCAGTGTTTAATACTGATCATGTTTTATCATGATGATTGTATTAGACAGGATTCTCTAGAGAAGCAAAACCCGAACACTTATGTTTGCATATAGATAGATGATGATAGATAGATAGATAGATCATTAGAAATAAACAGCTAATTAGTTGATAGAGCAGTAAAAACATGTCAGTTCAAGTCACTTCCATGAGAAAGTGAATACACTGGCAGTCCTTCAACTCCCTGTGGCTGCTCCATGCAAGTCAAGGAAGCAGACAGCTGAGTCTTCTGTAGAGGACACAGGCAGTCTAGCCACTGGCAGCAAACAGCAGGGTAGGCCACCAAGAGTCAGCCAGATGACACGGTCTGACAGTCCCCAGTTTAAGGGATACGTACACTGGCAGTGGGCAAAACAGGTTTTGAAGGAACTTCAACAACAGTGACACAGTCCACAGCTTGGGTTTCTCACAGGTAGTGTAGCTAGCAAGTTGAGGCAGAGAACTAGCTAAGGTCTGATCATCAGAAAACAAGAGACAAGAAAGGTGAGACTTTTTGTTTCTCGGGTCATTTACCTCTTTGTCCTTGAATTAAACTTTGGGCTTATCAGTCCCACATTTGTTTTTTTGTCTGTTGGCATAATAATCCTGCCTATCACTCTAGTGTTCATTCTTTTCAATTGTGAGTTTTTCTTTTCTCTTGAGTCATAATTTGCACTAAAGTCATTGATCTTCATCAGTAAATCTGTCATACTTTCTTTAAACAAGATTATGTCCTCTGCATTTCACAGGTAGTAGATGAGGCTTCCTGCAATCCTGATGCCGTGTTCTTCCTCATAGAGTTTTTCCTTTGCCACTTTCATGACGCTTTTAGCCTCCAGAAGAGAAATTCCCTCTTCACTTTTTGTTCTGCCTGGGCCTCCTCTAAGTACTTGTGTGCACCTTACTTTTGTGCTGAACTTGAAACATTTTTAAAATTTTACGTTATATTTTGTATTCTTGTGTATGGACAATTTACCTGATCGGGCATCTTGGTGTCCTCTGTCAGGAAAAAAGGTGTGGAAATCCACACCTTCAAAACCTCACCGTCCGGGCTGAGCCCCAGTGGCGTAGTGGTTGAGGGCAGGACTGCAGCCCACTGGCTTGGCGGTTCAAATCCAGCAGCAGCTCTCCGGGAGCAAGGCTGGGCCTCCCACTCCCACCAGAGGGCAGTGATGCCCCCCGCCAAAAAAAAGACAAAAAACAAAATCTCACAGTTATTGGAACCCTACAGGGTATATCCACTTAGCCCCAGAGGTAAGATGTGTTGAAAATGACCTAGTGACAGTCAACTTGTTATGTTTTCCTGAGTATAACTAAGGAGCATCTGTATTCTTAGCATTTTAAAAATATATATGTGTATGTATGTGTGTGCACATATATATACATATATATGTATATATCATCTTTTGTTTCTTCAGTGGTGATTCTGGAGTTGTGGATACTCTCTGAAAATCTATCTTCATGCCAGCATGGACAGGGAGAGAAGCTGTTTGCAGACACCAGTGCAAACAATGGGGTTCCACATTGTTGTAGGGAATATTGGGTGGGACTCTCTATTCCTTTCTCTCAGAGGAATCCAAGAAGAGAATTGCCCGTCATCTGCTGCTGTGGGATTTTCCTGCTGTGTCATGTGTCCCGTCAGTATAACATAGTCTCTGTGCTCTGACAACATCCCTCCTTGTCCTCATGTTGTTCCATCTTGGGTCTCAGTGAGATTCAATAGCACTATTTTTTTTAGGCATCACTGCCCTCTGGTGGTGGGAGTAGGAGGCCCAGTATTGCTGCTGGATTTGAACTTCCAACCCAGTGGGCTGCAGTCCCGTGCACAACCACTACGCTACCGGGGCTCAGCCTTCAATAACATTCTTATACAGTGTGTTGCCTTTACCTTATTTCACCACCTGTGGACTCCCATGACTACGTTATGCCACCACAAGGAATTAAAAAAAAAAGGTCCCCACTTCCTCACATTAGCTAGTTAAAACTTCCCTATTGAGTGTTTGTTTTATCCCCATTGCTAACTGGCTACAGTGCTGAGCTGTCTTTGTGCTTATTTTCATAGGTTAGGTTGTTACTCGCTAGGGGTGGCAATTGGGGGCACTTGGTAGCTTCCTCTTCTACCCCTATTTGTATCTCCTTAAGTGATCTTATCTTTTATGAATTTTTTTCTTTTTTGTCAATTTTTAACAGATCCTATCATTTAAATTACATGCCAAAATGATGGTGCATTGAATCCACGTAAGCCCACTTTGGAAATAGCCTGCCTCTCTGCTCCCATGAAGGTCAAGCCAAGAACACCTTCGAGAGCTTCTATAGTATGGCATACAACACGCCTCCTGGGTTAGTCCAGGTAGGCTAGAGAAACAAATGCATAGACATGCACATGGATATAAGGGAAAGGTTTATATACAAGAGGAATGGGACATTGAGAAAGCATCCCAACCCAGTCCAATCCAAGGTCATAAGTCCAATTGTAGCCCATACATCAGAAACTACTCCATACAGTCTCCTTCCAATTCATGAAGCATGTAAAATGACACTAGGACAATCACAGGCCAGTGGGTGCAGAGTCTTGTGTGTCCAGCAGCTGTAGAAGCATCCCGGCTTTGGCAGGGGTTCCCTCATGGCTCCATGTGTGCAGGGCTCAGGATCCACCAGTGGTATCCATTGGTGGTAGAAGCATCTCAGCATTTACAGGGGTCTCTCTGTGGCTTTTCCAGCTTCAAAGGTCTGATTCCATCAGGATAAGGCCATGTGGCTTCTCCTTCTGCTCCTCCAGTTCCTCAGACACTGCCATCTTGTCTTGTCAATCAGGCATCTCCCAACAACTGGAGAGGTGGTCTCTTGTCTCCATGAGGAAAATATCATAAAGCTTCACAGAATTCTCAGAGAAAGCCATGCCCATACAGAGGTCTCATTGACTATCTCCAGGGTGACAGCGTAGACTCCACCCCTACATTCCCAATCATGAAATTGACACAGGAGTACATGACTGCCACGCCTCCCTAAACCAGAATCTATTCAACAGCAATACGTGTGGCTTGATTTAGGAAATGTAGATGATATGTCCTCCACACACAGCAAGAGTTTTCATTCACTTCCCCTCCCTCAACCCCCGCCCCCACCCCAGGACTATATGTGCTGATTCAGTAAAACATTTCATGCCAGAAATTTGATATTCCACTGCAGATATCATGTATTTGGGTGTTACAGACCCCTTGACTCACAAAATATAAAAAATGACAAATCCTAATCTCTGGAGAGAGAGAGAGAGAGAGAGAGAGAGAGAGAGAGAGACTATTATGGCTCACTGAGGCAATTTTAAACTAAATGTTTGCTTTCACTTCCAATTTCTATAAAGCATAGTCTGCAAATTAATTTGGACTACTGCCCCTCCTCATTTCAGCACATGCTCACACACACGCACGCACACATATACACACATGCAAAAACTTAATCACGCCTTGCAATTATATTTTTTTCACTATAGGCCACAATCCAGACTAACATTTAAGTATCTGCTTTTGCAGACCCCTGCATAGTTCTCGGTGCCCCCACCTCTCAATTAGGGGGCAGTATTGCCCACTTTGAGAAACACTGGTATTAAAGTTCAAAGTCAACCAGAAGAAGGGATCTGCAGACATGAGGATCTTTCCTGGTCCTTCTGTAACAGGACACAGATCTATGTGTGCCCATGAAATACGGATTATGTTGTAACTCTGGAACTCTTCCAGCTTTATTATAAAGCAGTGGTTCTCAACCTTCCTAATGCCATGACCCTTTCCTACAGTTTCTCTCCCTGTGGTGACCACCCCCCTCCCCAACATGAAATTATATCCCTTGTGACTTTATACCTGTAATTGTGCTACTGTGATTTCAACCCCCAAAGGAGTTGTGACCCACAGGTTGAGAAATGTTCTTATAAAGCTAACTAAATGGGTTGCCTACTGTTTTCCATAAGGAGCCTAATTGGTGGAACCATGATTAAAGCACTTGACGACCAAATGAGAGGGCAGTGGTTCAACCAGGCATATATGCAGAAGCAGGTTATGCGTGTAACAAATTAACAGCTTTGGAAAGTCTATGAGCCAGCTGTACCCTGTCCTGAAGGGTCACTGTGAGTCAAAATTCACTTTGTGACACTGAGCATTGTTTCACCTAAGATCAGGGGGTGATAAAAGTTGTTAGTAAACAGCTACTTAACTAAAGTTTTGCTATGCCTCTAAAGAAAGACCTGGCCTCCTTTTCTGGAAAGTTAAATCCAAATATACTCACTGAAACACTTCTACTCTTTAACTCAAGGATTCACCTTGAATAAAAAATCACTCCTCCGTAGCTTTTAAAACGTAAGTTGCTCAGTGGGTTTGCCATACTGCAAGCAGCAGCAGAACCTTTGAGACTAACCAGCACCAAGGACAGTGGCTTTTGCATGCCTTGCAACTCCCAGACAATATATTTTTGTCTTTGGAAAGTACGATTTTATAACACTTTTAGTCCTATTCTGTATCTTAACCGCAAGGAATGTGGGCTGTTATATTTTAAGACTGCTACAGAGTTGTGTGTTTAAAATGTCATAAATCTAACTGCTCCAACAAAGATTTAGCCATTTTTATTAAAAACTGCCTGCTGGGTTGCTGCAAGCTCATGGCTAATTTCCAGGATGGATTCAAAACAAAAGCTATTCTACTATTTTTTTTTGCCAGTCATTGCTTCTGTGTTAGTGTGGAATTTTGAATGCTGCTTCTCCACAATATCTGCTGCTGTCACACATCCCTTTACACACTGTGAAGACATCCTTTATGTAGATAATATGTTTTATATATGTCTATATATGTGTCCAGACATGCTTTCACTTAGAGGAGCATGTCTGTTTCTCTATAATAAGGAATTCAGATCTATATATAGTGTTGGGTGCTAGCTAGCTAATGGAAAGTGTGGTTTCCACATCCAACAATCAATCCCTGTGAGAGTGGCAGTCTTCTTTAGAAAGATTACAGCTTTGGAAAGCCATGGTTCTATCGCTTCATTGTCAGTGAGAATCAGCTCATTGACAGTAGGTTTTGGCACATTGGCATAATGTTTGAAAATGAACTTATATAAAAGTCAGTCTGATTCACTGATAAGGCTAAGCGCCCTATGTGTGCTTATAAACTTGAATCTCATAAGGAAATTATTTCCTCTATGGGCATAGACTAGTTGGAATTTTTCTGACTTATGGGGAAAAGTGTGGACCGGGGTTTTCCAGCAAGCAGGGAGGATTAATGTTTATTGGCTGGGCAATGGGCAATTTCTCCTAACAACTTTCTACTGGATTTATTCTTTTAAATATAGCTGTCCAGGCATTTTACCCTCTGCTCATCCGTTAAAAGTCCATGTTGATAAAGACATTCATTCCGAGCTCATCTTCAGACTTTTCTATTCCCAACTCTTTCTGAAGGATATCACTCATACCCCCTGCTCCCTCTGTCTCCAGGTTTTGAAGTCAGTTTTCCAGGACAGATTTCAACTGCACTCAAATTGATATTCTCTCGGTCATCTACCTTTTGCAGGACTTCAGACACCAAATTATATGATTCAGTATTTCCTTTGCTAGCATATAAAAACACATAAGGATACACAGGCATTCAGACTCCTGAATCTTTCTTTGGCTTTTATGTTTTTTTGGCTGGTAAACCAAATTACCATCTCATCAGTTATCCAATCCAGAAACCAGTAAATGATTCTTACTACCAACCAATATGTCAGTGATGACTCCTGTTGATAGTTCATCTTCTGCATCCATCAAAATCTTATGCAATCTCTTTCACCCTTTCTGACACTGCCCAAGTCAATCCTGGAAAATGGTGAAGTTCACAGTCTGCAATACCCATTGTCACAGTTCTGTCTTTCCATTTACCTCCATTATTCATTTAGAATGAAAAAAATTTAGCATGGTTTTATTCCTTTTTAATATGCGAAAACTTCTCTCTTGAACCAAGCATCATGAAATTTCTCAGAGCTTTGGAAACAGATAGTATATTGCTTTCACTGGATGAAGTGCTCTGTTTGTTCAATTAAAGCCCCCTTCATTGATAACATTGTTTAGGGGGTTATGACCTTTCCTGTCCTCTTGCTTTATCCATCGCTGCAATCTGTCTCTGATTCTCTTTTCCATCTCAGTGCTCCTCGCTTTTGGTTTCTATACGAGGTGTCCAAATAAGTTTATGGAGAAAATGAAAAACCATGACAATTTCCTTGAACTTTTGGAGTTACCTTGAGTGATAAGGAGTTGTACACACCTACTAAGAAGAAAGAGCCTTCTAGTAGTGCTGTTTTGGGCTATTGGCCTCTGCAGCTGTGAAACATGGCATTTTTGTGCTTTAAAGGCACATGCTATGTAACAGTTCATTAGATGAGCGCTACAAACTGAGGTTTGAGTAAGTCACTAACTTTTGACGTGCTTCCATTTACTCATCATATAAGCAAGAGCACCTATTTGCTGGAGATGTTCTGACAGTCACATGGAAGAACACAGGACATTGTAACCACGGTTGGGTTTTGTGTTTTCACACAACTGATGTCATTTGATAGCATTAGGTTCACTGTCTAATTCTGTGACTACCATCCTCAGAGAGAAGCTAGAGCCACTGATCAGATCCAAGCTCTCCTCTTGACAACTGAGCCTCTGTCCAGTCTTCCTGTACCCTGCATCAAGTCAACCGGGTTCGGAGAAGAATTCCTAAGTGGGTCAAGCATGTTTCTCCTGACATAGCCTTTATACCGCTTTATAGACCTCTCACCTTCCCCATCACATGTTTAGATGGCTTCTGCTTGCTTAATTTCTATGTGTTGCAGTTGCATTCCCTCAAGTTAATTCCTACTTCTAGCACTTTGAAGTGACAGCATGCAGCTTCCCCAAAGGGTTTTCAGGCTATGCTCTTCAAAGATACAAATCACTAACTCTTTCTCGCGCAGTGTTACTAGATGGGTGCAAATCTCTGTTCTTTTGGTTAACAGCAAGGCACCTCGCCCTGTGTTACTAGAGCTTCTTATAGATTTTATAGCACTATCATTTTTCGCAGGTTCTTAAGGATTGGCACACTGCCGCTACTGTTCTGGCTAAGGGAAGTTGGTACCAAAGGAGCAAATGGTGCAGGAATTCAGGAGAGGGAAAAGTCATTACAGGCTGGCATGACTTGTTTGCTGATGGTGTACAGTTTAATTAGAAACCAGCTGACCCCAAACGGTGGCTTTGTGTGGAAAACCCAAGGATTTCTTTACTCTCACTCTGGTAAACACAGAAGGGGGGGTTCAGTTGGAGCTCCCGAATGATAAAATGAATCAATCTTGACCTGAAATCATATTTCTAACTTTGCACAATGCGAGACCAAGGTGCACTTTCTCTTGTCATATAGTATCTCTTTGGTGATGATTATTCAAAAAGATATTTAATGGAAGGTCCTTAAATTCTTTACTTAAACAATCCTCCCTAAAAAATAAATAAAAGCAAGTAGTGATTGACACAGGACTGAGGCCCACTGGGTTGGAGGTTCAAATCCAGCAGCAGCACTCCAGGAGCAAGGTTATACCTCCTATTCCCACCACCAAAGAGCAAATTTATTTATTATAAATAAATAAATAAATAAATAAATAAATAAATAAATAAATAAATAAATAAATGCATGCTTTCCTGAGCCCCTCTATTTTTAGGTAAAGAAGTACCGGTGATGCAGGTGAGCTCCACACTGGACTGCTAACCTCAAAGTGGAGGGTCTCAAAATTGCTAGTCACTCTGAAGGAGAACTTAGGGCTGCTTGCTTTACAGAGAGTTATAACATTGAACCCCTTTTAGAGGGTTAATTCAATGACAATAGGATGGGTTATTTTTAGATGTTCTAAAATCATAGAGCATCTTTTCTAAATTTATAATAACAGCCATATCTTGGATGCTGACACACAGTAACATCTGAGAACATTTAAGGAAGAGTGACTTTAAAATAAGTAGGACATTAGATAGCATTCTACAAGCTACGCATTCTCAATCCTATTTAAATAAGTCAATGTCACCTTGTAATCAATTAAGCATATGGATTTAAATAGAAAAAGAAAAGACATAACCCTATGAATTAAATTGTTTCCTGGCCTTGGGTCTGCTTCTTACTAAGTTATTGTAGGGTTCTTACACATCCCTCTATTTACTTATAAAATCTTAATTACACAGAATTGTCTCACATTTCACACAGTAGGTGGAAACAGTACATTAAAAATGTATTATTCACTTTTAATGAAATCCATGGATAGCAGACATCAAATATAACATCATATTTGTGTGATAGTTGCATAGCTTTGTGTTGCCTTGATATTGTAAAGAGTTAAGGGTGGAGTCTAGTCTGTCAAACAGGTTACAGCCCAATGGTACTTCCTTTGGGGGTATGATCTCATAAGGAGGGTTCCATGAGTCGGAAGAGGGACTTATGGACTAGCATTGAATAAGTGAGCTTGATCTGAACCGTGCTGGGATGTTTGCTTGATATAATTACTTCTTAATATAAATCTCTCTCTGTCTCTGTCTCTGTCTCTCTCTCTCTTTCTCTCTCTCTCTCTCTCTCTCTCTCTCTCTCTCTCTCTCTCTCTCTCTCTCATAGTCGTGTCTCTGGATCTGTTTCTACAGCCAACCTGGCCAAACAAAACTTGTAAATGAGTTACTGAAAATGATCATAAGTACAGATAATTTAATATCTAAGCCTAATAATTAAGACAAGGCAGCAACCAATTTTAAGTCAGGAATCACAGGTATGTGAAATGTTCATAGAGATCATGCTGAAGAGTTAAAATGAAGAAATAAATGAATTACCTCTCAGCTTCTGCAAATATCTTAAAGTTGGAGCTTGATTCACAAGTGGTTCCCTTTATTGCACTTACCTGCTGGTTGGAAAATGTCCACTAGAGGGCAGAAAGAACCAACCTTTATTAAAGTCCAACATGTTTTTTTTTTTTTTTCCAACAAACTGAAGATTTACACGAGGATAGATGTTTTTCAACTAAAAGTTAGGAAACTATTTTTCAAACAGTCATGTCTCCTCGACTGTGTTATCCAAACAAAAAATTGATCTCTAGAGATTCATCAGATATTCCTAATGGTCACATGAAGCTCATTTTTTAAAGTAATCTACTTAGAAATTATTATTATTTTATCTCTGATTATATTAGATAGATATACAAAAAATTCGCAAAGGCCTAAAACTCTGTTTGCAAAAACACATATTGCCCCTATAATTGTGGTATACTTCAAAAAATATAAAAATGTCCTTTCATACATGGCTTCCATTTATAAGATGGTTTTGCTAAAATAAATAAACAAATAATAATGATACTAAAGTAAAACCTGCAATATCTTTAAAACTCCCCAAATTGAACTGTCTGTCAAAAGGCTCCTTTCATCAGGTAATCACTCTTAAGCTTCTCATATATTTCACAAGTAATGTGTAAACTTAACCCTACATAGATAGACGGGGTGTATGCCATCTGTGTGGATGTGCTACATGCATCATAGCTGAAATTTGCTTATTCACATAGCCTTCAGTCAGGATCGTTTCCCTGATAGCATCTGCAAGATTTAGCGAAGGACTTTAGTGTGTCAGTGAAGGGCCTTCTGGATACTTACATGAAGAGTTATATAAGTCATTTCTAGCCTTCTGAATAAAACCACAGAGCCAAAATGAATGCCAGTATGTAGGTTCAAGGGTCTTTCATGTATATCTATATCCACATATATAGATATATATTCTCGACAGCAATTGAATGCCTAATAACTTGGTAAAAAATTAAATCTGATCACTGATCACTAACTAGAGCAAGGGGGATGGGGTGGGAGAGGATCTTGTATTTGCAAAGGGCCATTTGAATATTTTTAACATCATTTACAGGCTCTGGTGATCAAAGATTTTATTAAGTCACCCTAAATGTGACATCTCATAGCCACTTTTTGGGACAAAGTAATACAGCTCCTGTGACTTTCCTGCTGCAGTCATTGTCATTGCGTGTAGTTTGTGAGGTTGAGGAGGACTTTGTAGATTGATACCATACATATAGGCTAATGTGGGGCTTGCATGCTTATACAGTACTGGGTTGGGATGCTTTTTTAATGTACACCTTCTTTAAATATATGCTTGAGTTGGGATCTCGAACTCAAGGAATGTGAAGCAGGTCTTGGAGGAGCCTGACACTCCAGCAACATGATCCAGGGGTTGGCTCTGCCCACACGTAGTGCAGAGAAACAGTTTTTTTATTTCAAAGCTATGTCTTTAACTTTTTTTTTTCCCTGAAAGAAACCTATCACCTTCAAAGCACTCTCCATTACACTTAATACAATTGTCAAATCTGTGAGCCCATTCTTAAATATATATTTCAGACTCATCTGTTTGGATGGCTGACAGTCCCTCTCATTTTTTTCTTCACCTCTTATATGTCATCAAATCACTGTCCTTTCATGTCCCTCTTTATCTGTGAAAACAAAAAGAAGTTGTCCACAGCAAGGCCAGGTGAGCAAGGTGCTTGGGGTAAAAGAGACTTGCTGTATTTTGTCAAAAACTGGCACACTGAGTTGTTTGCATAAGGAGGCGCATTGTTCTGGTGGCAAAACCAGTGCGCTTTCTGCCACAAATGAGGCCCTCTTTTGTCCTACGTGGTCACACAATCTTTTCAAAACCTCTAAATAGAAATCTTGACTAGCAGTCTGACTGGTTAGAACTAATCCCAAATGCACTGCAAGACAATATTTTCATATCTTTAGGAAGTTGATGGATGTCCAAAACAATGTTTGTCATCAATAAATATTTCACCATTTTTCTTTTTTTTTGGGGGGGGGTATCCCACATGGTCGTGGGAGCTACCCAGCCTTGCTTCCAGAGAGCTGCTGCTGGATTTGAACCGCCAAGCCAATGGGCTGCAGTTTCACACTCAACCACTATGCCACCAGGGCTCAACCCCACCATTTTTCAAAATGAGAAAACCACTTGTACAGTTGAGTTTTCCGCATAGCAAGGTTCTTGTAAGCTGTGTTCAACAGTAAAGCAGGTTCTGTGGCATTTATGCAGAGCAGGAAACAAAATTTCGCCACCACACGTTCTTCTTTTAAATCAGCCATCACAAAAAATGAGGTTTGAGTGAAACTGCTTTTACAAAAAATTTACGGTGAGAGAGAGAACCTTCCCAGGCAATGTTATTGGGTGCACTAACTCAGAACAAGTTTCTGGGTGCATATCTGATGGAGAAACGTGTATACTAAGAAAGCTCTGGCTACAGGAGGTTTTCCCCAGGTTTTGGGGGGAACCCTCTCATTAGCCTAAAAATAAACAAGCAAGGCTCTGGCCATTGAGTCAATTCCAAGACATATTCACCCTCACCACAAGTAGAATTGTTCCTTTGGGTTTCTAAGACTATAATCTTTTAGGGGAGCAAGAAACCTTATCTTTCTCCCAACTGACAGCTATTGGAAAATTTTTTTTATATTAGCAACCCAACACTTAACCCACCTATGGCAGTCATGTGCTTATGTTACTTTTGTGATTGAAATGTAGGGGTGGAGTCTAGCTTATTAATCTGGAGATAGCCATTGAGTAGCCAGTGAGGCCTCTATGTGGGCATAGCTTTCTCCTGAGACTTCTGGGAAATCTTGCAATATTTCCCTCATGAAGATGAGAAACTATCTTCCCCAGTTGTTGGGAGTTAGTCTCAGAGGTGATGAGTCATGGACAAGAAAAGATGCCAGCGTCGGAGAAGCTGGAGGAGCCGGCAGAGACACCACACGGCTTTGCCCTCTGAAGCTGGAGCAGCATGCTGTTGATGGACTCTGAACCCTGGAAGGGAGGAGCCATGGGGATACCCCTGCCAGCGCCAGAATTCTGCACCCACTGGCCTGTGACTTCGTGAGTCAAAAGGAGACTTTATAGACTGATTTTGGGCATATGGGTTAATATCACACCTATGACTTTGTACTGGACTGGATTGGGATGCCTTCTTAGTGTCACATTCCTTTTGTATATAAACCCTTTCCTTATATCTATATGTGTATCTTTGAAATTTATTCCTCTAGTCTACCCGGACTAACACACCACTGCAACAAAGGCTTAAAGTAATATTAAAAGTAAGAAGAAAAGGAAGAAAGGTGAAGGTAGACCTCAGCAAATCCTTGATTTAGGTTGCTCTCCAATCAAACTATCATTTCATTGACTGTCTAAACTCTTCCCAACTCTTCTGCTGTCCCTGCAGGAGTCATGTTGGCACAGAAAAACTAACCAGCACAGCACTGAACAGAATAATTTTGGTAGAAGAATAGAAGATTTGGGGCAGCTCCAATGAAAAAGGACTGGTTATGATTCTGTAATCAAGTCTTCATCAACTCAAGTCATGGGACCCATAGGGCTGCCTCTCTGCTTTAATTCTTATACGTCCAGCAGTTGCCTGATCATTCTGTGAGATTTGAAAAAGAAAATGCCCTACACATTGGAATGGCTAATCAGCAATGAAATACAAAATTCCCTTCACTCCCTCCACCCCACTCCTCTCCACTACCCCAGAGAAAGTGTTCTAAGAGGTATTTTGCAATATGGGGCCTTCTCCTCTCCCCACCCTCCCCAATCCATTCTGGTTTAACACATGATACTTTTTCTTGGTTGCTCACACAGTGTGCTATTGTTTTCATGTCATTTCAAACAGGATACTTAAGATAAAGATTTCATGCATTCTTTTTTATAGTCCTTCCTTTCCTTATGGCACCATGCTAAATCTTGTCCAGATTTTGTAAACTGATGGTGTTGCATGAATGGTCATTGTATTTCCTTTGACTTGAACTTGGCCTTTTAAACTTCTTATTAAACAAAACACTATACTTAGACCAACTGGTGAATAACCAACAAATTGAATTTACTGTCCACAAAAGTCTAACATACTACTTTTATTCAAAGTTCCATGTTTCCCCGCCTAATCTTGTCTTCACTGGTGCAGCCAAAGGCTTTCTCAAAGGTCATATATCTTTAATTCTCCATTCAGACTCTTTTCTTTTTCTTACATTTTCAAATCCCTGGCTTGTAAGCAGTCTGTCGGTGATGGATTTCTATAGCTGTTCACTTAGTAAGACAACAACTGAACAGTTCACACAAGAACATCTCCTCCTGGCCTGGGGCTGAGCAGGAGGAAAGCTTTATTTTGGCCTAAAGGATACTGCTTGGGGAAATTCTATGAAAGTTTTTCAGAAATATATACTTTGGAGTTGTGGAGGTGAAATATTAAACAAACCTGGCATTCTAGACAATGCTATCTTTTTTTATAATTTCTGTTCAACATTATTTTTTTTGGAATCAAGAAATAGTTCTTTCCCTTGCCTTCTACCTAAACAGAATACCTTTTCCTGTGTTACTCATGTTACTAGGACTATTGAAAAGAAGTTTTGAAAAGCTGACGGCAGTGTTCTAGTGTGTATACAAATTTGAATTAGCCACAGACCTTAGTGTAGGTGTCTCCAATAGAACGGGTTTGGAGTATGCTTGCTTTTGTTTTCCATTTGTTTGCTTGTTTGCAGCTGTTCATTGTCTAGTTTCCATCCTTAAGGTGCTCACCAGACCTTTTTTTCCCCTCTCTCATGGTGGGCTAGTCAGCCCAAATGGTAGGAAGCAAAGACTCAGTGATTGCGTCTGCCCTCTGCATCCCCTCCGCCTCCCCAGACATCGGTGGTTTGCAGTGAAACCCCACCCTTTGTTCTGTCGGCTGGGAAGGAAGTCGCATTCTCAAGCCGGGGTTGAGGTGACCGATGCTCATGTTGTGAGAAGCCTTGTGGAGCAGATAGGAAAGAGCAGCCCTTGGATCAGTGGCAGATGTTTGTTCTTAATTGAAAGCAACAATGACCATGGGGATTTAGATTGAACTGGATTTAGATTGAACTAGCGAGGGTGTCTTAGAGAAACAGTTTTATAGATATTAGTATTCATGAAGAATATCCAATAACTGGACAAGGCAATGCCCACATGTACTCTGAAAACTCACTCAGTCTTGGCTTAACTGCCATTGTTCCTGTGAATAAGCTATGTGCATAATGTCCACAATGGAGTGAAAAGCATATTCATGGTACACTTTTTACTTTATGCTCTTTCTTAGAAGAGAGGGCTAGCTGTTGAGGATCTTTAAATAAAACTATTGTATTATGTATTTTATTATGCCCTACTATACTATTTGTTGAAACCCTAGAGTCTTACCTGTAAATATTATCTTCTTTCAGAAATTGGGAACTTCTTTCTGTGTTAGTCCAGGTAATGTAGGGAATCAAATCCAGTGAGACTCATGTGTTTCATAGAAAACATTATGCTAATGAGCAATGCCATTTTAAGGAAACATCCCAGCCTAGTCCTGATCAAGTCTATAAGTTTGATATTAGTCGATGAGTCCAAGACCAGTCTGCAAATTCCACTTCAGACTCACACAACACATGTGAGGACACAGTGTGCAGGAATATCTCAGGCCAATGGGTGGAAAGTCTTATGGATCCAGCGGCAGTGGAAGTGTCTCAGCATTAGTGTGGATCTCCAGGTGGCTCCCCCAGTTCTAGGGCTACAGCGGAACCAGTGTAGCAACATGTGTCTTGTCAAGGGAGAGCAAGCAGATAGTCTGTGTGGATCTGGACTCCAGTCAGCTATTTATCTCCTTCAGGCCTCTAAATGAGGTCCTCAAGCTACCACCTGATTGACAGACTAGACTCCACCCCTTCACAAATTGACAGGAGATGACGCAACTGCCACACTTTTGTTAGGCTAATGTGGCCATTGTAGAGTGGATCCTACAGCGACAAACAAACGACAACCGTCTCTGTTGTAAAAAGAAGAGCCACAGAGACACATAATGAAGAAAGAAAGCAGGAGATGAGCATGTTTGTTGACAGGAAATAACCCTGCCATTAAATTGATGCACTGATGGAACTTGTAGCCTCAGGAACAATACACCTCTGTTCTTTAAGGGCACAACTTCATTTTGTTTGTTTGGTTTGGTTTTTGGTATAGCAGCACTCGGCAGTTAAGACAGAGTAGAATGATGTCTATCTTTCTAAAAGGCGTTTTTCAAATATCATGTATCTCTTCAAAACCTGATATAAATTATTCTTTTTAAAATTGCAGTGGATGGGGAACCCAGGACAAATGAGATTGGAGTTATTGTATGGGTGGAGGGAAGTTAGACTAGAGAGACAGAACCGACTACAAGGATCTACACAAAACCTGCTATCTGGAGGACAGACATCAAAGGAGTGGGCTAGGGGAGAGGTCGGGCGGGGTAAGATATGACAGAACAATAATAATTGTTGCAGTATTTGAGGGTTAGTGGGGTTGGAAGAGCAGGGACAGAGGGGACAAGATGGGAACCTGATATCAAGGGCTCAAGTGGAAAAGTGAATATTTGGAGAAGGATAACAGCAGCAGACATATGAAGGTGCTTTGCACAGTTATTTATGTATTGGGAAAAACAATGTACAAGCCCGCATAAAATGATTTTTAATAAAAAGAAAACAAAAAATCCCACTGGATTTGGTTATATAGCTCATATTCTACTTTTTTTTTTGTTTTCAATCATATGATACCAACTTGTAAACTCTCCAAGTATTTTCAAATACACTATTTTAAATGGAACTGGAGAGATGGTGTGGAAGCCACTTCTGACCTCCTCTTGCTACAGACAGGAGATGATGGAGAAAAAGTCAATTCCACTTCTCACTAGGGCTCATTTCCACACAGCAGAGGTCAGGCCCCTGCCTCTGCTCGCCAACCTACCTCACCCTTCTTTCCCTTCCTTGGCACTCGACTTCTAAACTGCTTTTCATAACCCACAGCCAGGGTCACACAGAGCTCACATAATATTCAAGATTATGAGGTCTATTAGAGAAGCAAATTAATTACAAAAGATTTAGGGTATGTACACTTCCTTGCATGAGTGACACCTCATTCTTTGGCTTTGTAAGATGAAAGAATTCACACTGAAGCCCATTTTGTAATCCAAGTGGGTTTTTAGGAAGAACAGGCCATGTTTCATGTTTTACAGTCTCAAAGTACATCAAAGGGCACTATTATGTGCAGATCTTGAGGCAATTGCAGGAAACCAGAAGCCCAAGAACCCTCAGGGCTGAGATCAGGTGGGCCAAGATGCTGAGGGCCCTGGGTAGGCCTGGCGTGGGTATGCACCAGCACAGGAGAGGGAGATCCTCCCCCTCCCCTGCCACTGACCAGGAGCAGGGTAAAAGAGAGGCTATCAGAGCATGCTCTCTAGGGAAGGCTTGGGTGATGGTATTGATTGACCTCCATTGTCGGAGTTAGGCCTGCCTGGGTGATGCCATGAGCCTTGGCCAAGTCTGACCGACCGCGGTATACCTCCCACCTGGCTCAAGGGATTGAGTATAAACATGCAAGGTTTGGGGTCATCATAGGTATCTACTAATTTCTTTCCAACTTCCTCTACTGGGGGCCTTTGCAAATCCCACCCCCAACCCAACTCACCCCATCCCTAAGCTAGCAACTTCACAGATGTCAGATTTAGGTTTTTTGCGCATAGCACTTTTTTTTCAGCCATGCTGGTAGGTCTGTCTCTCTCTGGTTCTCCATGCTCAGCCTTGGACGAGGCCCTGCTGGCGCAGGAATTCAGAAGCTCTTAACATTGACCAAGACTGAAAGGGCACCTCACTCTGAAGCCATTCTCCTCGCCAAAGAAACTCAGCTTCCCCTCCTCTGAGGTTTCTCAGATGTAAGCTGCTTTTGGGAAGCTACTTCTCTCTTCATTGTCATGAGATTTCCTCCTTTTGCTTCTGAAGGGACTCAGTTATACCCAATTGAACAGCAAAATAGACCAATGCCCATGCTGTAATCTTTTATGTTTTTTTTTTTTTAATGCCAGGCACCTTATTTACATTATTAACAAGCTCTAACGGAGCTCTGATGTTACTTTTTTTTTTTCTGGGTAAATGGAATGATCAGAATTAGCAAGTAGATGTTCAGGATATCCAGGTGAATATCAAATTCAGGTAAACATTTAACAAGTATTTTGGATAAGTATACGGTTAAACCACCCAGGTGCCCAAACACTGATAGACTGAAATGATCAGTGAGATGAAATGGATTGGCCTTGGTAATTTTGAACACAAAGTCATATGCCTTACTCTGCTGGGAATGACAAAAAAAGGAAGAAAATTGAAATATTTGAATAAAATGACATTTCAAAAACTATGCGAAATGCAACATTGTCAATGATGGGAAAATACAATAACCCTATAAGGAAGATTAATTAATATGATAGCTATTCAAATTTATAGATTTAAAATGAGCCATCCCAGACTTTATTATAAAGAATTGAAAATTAGGAGTCTAAGTCATACTTAGAACCTACAGTCTCTGCTCCATGAATCAGGAGACAAGAAAGCTGTGATACTAAAAATGACTACAGTTATTAAGAAGTGGCAGCAGAGCAAAAGCAGCTAGTTTGGCTGACAGATTCAGTAACAGACTGCACAGTGGACTTCCCAGCCCAGAGAGAGATGGTTGAGTGGCTTGAAACAAGACCCTTATTCTCAGAGTATCTTGTCTCCAGACATTTTCTGAACACCTCCTGGCTGTAGTTTGATGGTAGGATGGGGTGGTTTTCTGCATCTAATCAGTTGAACTAGGAGAGCTTTGTCCAAGGAAGACAGAGAGCAAGATCAAGCAGGGGTAATAGAAGCATCCCTGTGGACATAACTGACAAGAGTGTTTTCACAGAACTGTATCCTGAGCATTCTTCATTCTAAAGTTCAAATTGTTGCTTCTCTAAGAATACATACATAACTGTATGTATTGTCTGTTAATTTTGTGTGACCATTGCAGAGTCCAGCGGAGATGTAAAATTTCTTGGGAGAGATGGTTGGTGCCAGAATCCATCAAAAGGTTGAAGGGATAAGACATATCTAACTTGATCTCAGAGTAATCAAGCTCAGGCTGATGCTGATGCCTTCCCTCTTGTGAAGTTAAAAAAGCTCAGATATCATTCCCACTTACATTTTGAGTTTTGACAGCTAAGGCTGCCATCCTAGCCTTATGCAACAAGGTGTTCAGAATGTAAGTCCTAATACAATCCCCTTCTCTGATCTTGGATTTTATTATTAATAATCATTTGACTGCATGTTGTTTTTAAAATTTGTTTACCAAATCCATAGTATACATTGAAATACTTTATTTTACATGTGCCACATATTCTACATAAATTCTCTAAGAGATGGTTTTCTAGATTGGGTATACTTTGCTGCACAGATATTGCTAAAAATAAGCTTCTTTAAAAATGTCTCCTTAGACTTTTCTGATGCATTTACTTCTGAACAATATACCAGCATGGTCCTGCTGATAAATAAGTGTATTCATGATCCCTTTCACTATGTCCCAAGAGAGTGTTCTCCAAGTGAGTGTGAACTTCTGGAAGTAGAAAATGAACATTCCTATTTCCTTACGTCATCTTTACTTGGCATGATCTAAATTTCTATGCATGTACAATAATCATTTAATCACTAATTGTGTGGAGTTTTCACTTACACTTTTATTCATTTGCGTTTCCCCCTTTGTTGAGTACCTGTTTATATTCATTGCTGGCTCTTCTGTTGGATTCCTCAAGCTTTTCTGTCCAATATGGAATCTTTTCTTAAAACGCAGTCATTTTTAATCATTATCTTTGCAGAACTGTAACCCGAGCATTGTTAGAGAGATTCTCATTTCATTGCAGCAATTGCCCACCCTTTTTTCCTCTAGTAATAGAAACAATATTTTCAGTTGGCTCCATTTTCAACCAAGGAAACACTGCATGCATTAGGAAACACTAATCTTTCTTAAGCTCAGGGTGACTACGGAATCACGTTTTAAAAAATGAAATCTAGAGTCAATTTAAAAGAAGGAATGCTATATCTCTCTTGCTCACTGCTGATTCCTGTTACTCGAGATGCAGTTGTGTATATTGGAGCTCTGGCAGCTATATCTGACCACAGTCCATGGGAGATTCATACCTACAAAGACAGTGTAGGTCCAGAAGGAACATGGATTTCTGATGTCTCAAGAAGTGAAATTGCACACCAACCCTGATGGTCAATCTTCTGTAACTAAGAATGGAGTTCCCTCTTAAAATTCGTTGTTATTTGGGGCCTTCTTTTATATGCAATTGAACATAATCATACATAAGGAAGACAATTATTTAGCTTGTAAAATAGACTTTAGAAGAATGTCATAAAATACATGTGTAATACAGCCCTCCCCCGTCATGAATCAATCAGAATTATTGTAGCTTCACTTTTGGTTATCCTGCCTATAGAGTTTGACATGTGTTTCCATTTTTCTCTTTATCACAACTTTGGATCATTGAATGGGCTGCTGAGCCCATGGAAAATTGTTTCACTCAGTGTACAGTATGCCCAGATTTATATCACTGTGCTATATCAGTGTCATTTGTGAAAACAGAGACTCGAAGGGCACCAGTGAAATAAAGACACATCTCTCAATGCTGACATGAGCATTTCCTTAAATTTAAATGAATGGGAAAAATCTAGACATAAATTGGAAACAGAGAGTACTAAAGCAGTCGATTCAATGAAGCTACATAAACCAAGTGGAAAATTAATTTAAAATGTTGAACTCTCTCCATTGCTTTATGCATCTCTGTACCGCAGGTCTGTGCTTGAAGAGCCGTGCATGTGTTCTTGCATTTGCCCCCTTGACTCTTTGAAAAGCCTCATCTGAGAGTAGGAGAGTCCTGGAAAGGGAATCAAGGATGGGTCCTAAAATATCTTCTCTCCAGTGCCATTTTCCTTCCTCCATGGGCTGAGGTTCTAAATGGTCTTTGGCAGCCTGGGTGCCTGAGCACCTTTCCTCCCTTGAGAGAGACAGGGTTGAGGTATGCAGGTTTCAATGAAATCTCCTTCAAGCCTCTTTCTTATAAACTGCATTCAAGAATTAAATGAAAGGAACTCTTACAGAAACATTGAAATTCCTAATATCAAGTTTGTGTTATTTAAACAGGAGGAGGTATAAACCAGATGAGTCCACTGACATCGAGAAGTACTTCTTCAGGAGACAGGAGTCACCGCTTTTGAGGCTGCATTGTCTCAAACAGTCAACATTTGAATGGTTCTCTTAAATTATCATTGCTTTAGCTGCTCAATATATTGTCCAAATATTTCTTGGACTGACCTCCACCCCATTTGATTGGTCTAGATTATTTCAAAATCTTCTTCCCACTCAAAAACTCTCTGATCTGTATCTGTTTGATGAAAGTATACATGAGTCATGCCAAGCTTTTCCAATGACTTCATCAATGCCAAGCTCTTCCGATGATTTCATTCTGTACCTTTTCCATGATCTCTTGTCCTAAGCTTGGTGGTTATTTTTAAATAGCTTGTTTTACAGACATATCAGAAAGTCTCTTCGTGCCGAATGAGACCCTATAAGATAAAATGACATTGTTTTGACATTGATAATTAATATTAACAGGTCCATATAGAATATTCTGGGCAATAAATAATGGGAAAATATATAAGATACATAAGGCATATTCGCTATTATGTTGACCACATCAGGACTATCCTGTTTTACTAGATATCGTGTTTTTCATCTTCAAGAAGATGCAGGTGTTCCACAATTCTATTGATCATTTGATAGAAACATTTGAGTTATTTTTATCTGATAGAATTCCACCTTGCAGAGTTTCTGATTTTCGTGGGTTTCACCATGTCACATTTTTAAGATGGTACACAAAGAAGAGACTACTTCAATACACATGTTGTGAAAGATGGAACATTTTGATCTTGAAAAAGACAAGTGGAGAGATAAAACAGTGTAGTCAGAGGTACCACCAAAAAAATACTTTTGTGATTTGGATAATAATTTTAATATATGTTTATATTCAGATTTTATAATACTATTCTCATCTGAAGTGTTTATTAAATTAATATTTTGTAAAATAATTTCCCAGACACTTAGAAAATAAACCTAGAATGTCCATAGTCTTTCCATAGATCTGAAATAATATACATATATATATAGCATTTGTTTATATATTGAAAAAATATAAATTGTCTTAACTTTATTGTTGTAACAATAATATACAGGACCTTCAAAATAATTATGGAAACATCCCGTTATCTTTTAATTCCATTTACACATGAATGAACTTCATATAAACAGAACATGCCATCAATTCAACAATTCTGTGTGTTGAATTCTGTAAAGCTGATTGCATTCTTTAAATTATGCAACTAGGTTCACCCTCATTTTCCAAATTTAACATCTCCATTAAGATAAGCTAAATTTCCCTGGCTTTCCCACCTACTCTTTGAAAGTAACTCATACTGATAGGTAAGTTTTACTTACTTTACTCATCTTGATGGCCTTCATATTAATCGACATTGTATTTTGAGAAGTTGTTATGGTTTGGTAGTATTCCATTGAATGTATACACCAGGTCTATTTATTCATTTATTTTTTTACAGCCACTTGGATTGTTTCTTTTTGTGTGTGTGTGAAGTATGCTGCAATGAATAAGGATGGGTATGTGCCTGTTTATACACATAGTATTTGATATCTAGGGTGTGTATTTAGAATTGAAATTTCAGAAATATCATGAAAGTTGTAGTTTTAGTTTTTTTGAGAATGCACCATACTTTTCTGCCCTGCTTATACCATCCTGCAGTCTGCCACCAATGTATAGCAGTTCTAACCTCCCTAAACTATCCCAATATTTATAGACTTTTGCTGTCTTAGTGAGTGCCATTTTACCAAGGGTGACACAGAGTATCTCACTGTAATTTTGAGTAGCATCTTTAAAATGGATAATTATTTCAATTTTTCAAGTGTTTTTTTAGCTACTTGGATATCTCCACTGGTGAAATTTCTGTTGGTATCATTTGGCCATTTTAAAATTCAATTGCTTGTCTCTTTGCTATTGCGTTGACATTTTCTGAATATTTTAGAAATCTGACCCTTGTCTGATAGGCAGTCCCTGAAGATTTTTTTTCTCAGCCTGTGGGTTTTCAGTTCGCACCTTTCATAAAGCCTTTGGGGAGCAGTAGCTGTTACTTTTTATGTGACACCGGTTAACTAATTTTTCTTCTGCCCCATCTGCACTGATGATTGTCTCTCAATGGCCAATTTTTGTCCTTTAGGAAAAGGCTAAACCTCAGAGTTTTGTCTCTGTGTTTTCTCCTAGACCTGTTTGTTTGAGCTTAGTGTTAATAGCTCACTTCTTAATCCATTTTGAGTTAATTTTCGTACGTGGTGTGACATATTTGGTCTTGCTTCATTTTTCTGCATGCTGTTCTCTGATGTCCCCCCACACTATTTGTTAGTTTGTTGATTGTTTTTTTTTTTTTCTCTCTGCCTCAGAGAATGGGCTAAGTGATCCTTTTCTCCGTAGAAGTTGGCTCGAAAGACATGCATTTATGTCTCAGTTTTCTGTTCTCTTTCACCGGTCTGTGGCTCTCTCTTTGCACCACACCCTGCTCGCCTCTTCGGTTACTCAATAGTGCGGCCCGCTCTGACACGGGGCAAAGTGAGGCCTCCTCTTCCTTGTTCTCCCATGCTGCTTTGGCTATTCTGAATCGCTACCCTTTCCATGGGAAGTCGGTGATTGGTATTGTCAATCAGAAAATACGTTGTTCAGATTTGAACTCGACTTTATGGAGAGATCACGTCTGTGCCCCGGCTCTGTAATATTGACATGCTGGTCAGCCATCCTTGAGATTCCCAGTCCCCAAACTACGAGTTACACTTTTCAGGTCCACCCTGCCTTGCAGGGGTGTTATGAGTCAACTCTGACCCCAGGGGCGTCCAGACCTTCAGTCTCATCTCTAAGTCTACCTCTATAAAGATGGAAAGATTTACGGCTTAGACGCCATGTAGGACAGTTCTACGTTCCCTTCACGGTTGCTATAAGTGACCAAGAGAAGGGTGATGAGCTATGGGGGTTTTGAGAGTATCAATAATTCAAATGTGTCCATTTTTTCTCTCATCTTCCATACTCACTGTGCAACTTTTGCAAGCATAAGAGGCCCTTGAGAAAACACCATTGCTGGTGTCAGACTCACTGTCATCTTGAAAGTGATATATTTTCTCTTTAACAATGTAAAGAATTGATAGAATTCTTGTATAGCAAACTCCCTCAGTGCAGTGCATCATTTGGTTTCTAAACTGCTGCTTCCATGAACATTGATTGTGGATCTGAGTATGATCAAAGACTTGACATTTCCATTCGCTGTGGCTATAAACTGGATGAACAATCTGGAGGCAAAAATGATGGGACTGATGGTTCTGGGGGGACATGGAGATGGGGAGCTGGGGGAAAGGAGGTGGTGTTGACCAATCCAGGGGTAAGGGAACAATAAGTGATTCAAAGTCAGTGACAAGGTGGGGGTGAGAACTCTGATAGGGATTGATCAAGAGTGATGTAACAGAGAGAAAATAATGAAACTCAAATGGAGGATGAGCATGATAGTGGGACAAGAGGAAAGTAAAAGGAAATAGAGGAAAGAACTGGGGGGTAAAAGGCAATTATAGAGGTCTACATATAGGCATGTACAAAGGTGAATATATATATATATATATATATGATGGGGAAATAGATCAACAAGCATATACTTATAGGGTTAGTATTAGGACAGCAGATGAGCATTGGACCTCCACTCAAGTACTTCCTCAGTGGCAGATGAGCATTGGACCTCCACTCAAGTACTTCCTCAGTGTAAGAATATTTTGTTCTATTAAACTGGCATTCCATGATGCTTACCTTCAGACACAATCACTGAAGACAAATATGTTCACAAACAAAGGTGGTGAAGAGAACTGATGATGTCCAGCTATCAAAAGATATAGTGTCTGGGGTCTTGAAAGCTTGAAAGTAAACAAGCAGCCATCTAGCTCAGAATCAACAAAGCCCACACGAAAGAAGCACACCAGCTTGTGAGACCATGAGGTGTCAAAGGGATCAGTTATCAGGCTTTAAGAATTAAAAATCATAACATTGCGTGCTCACTTTCCTGATATGATGGCTGACTACAAATGTGTTCATAAGCAAATGTGAAGAAAGCTGATCGTGCCAGGCTATCAAAAGATATAGTGTCTTGGTTCTTAAAGGTTTGAAAGTAAACAAATGGCCACCTAGCTCAGAACCAATAAATCCCACATTGGAATAAACACACCAACTTGTGTGACCTTGAGATATTGAAGGGATCTGTTATCAGGTATCAAAGAACTGAACATTATGTCATTATAAATGAGAGGGAGTATAGATGAGGACCTAAAGCCCATCAATAGGTGAAGCAACATCCCCTTACAGAGGGCTTGAAAGGAGGAGATAAACCAGTCAGGATGTAGTGTAGTAGTGGTAAAATATGCAACTTTCCTCTGGTTCTTGGATTCTTCCTCCTGCCAACTATCCCAATTCTACCTGGCAGGTCTGGCTGGACCAAGGATGTACGCTGGTGCCAGAAACATGGGGAATTTGGTATAAGATGTTCCCTTCAGGACCCGTGGTGGGAGTGGCAATACTGGGGGTGGGATGGAGGGTTAGTGGAATAGAAAGGGGAATCAATTCCAGGGATCTACCTATAACCTCCTCTCTGGAGTACTGACAACATGGAGGTGAGTGAAAGGACACATCAGACAGTGTATGATATGGAAAAGTAATAACAATTTGTAAGTTGTTGGGGGTTCATGGGGGAGGGAAAGGGAGGGGAAATGTGGAGAGCTGGTGCTGGGGGCCTGAATGAAGGGAGGATGTTTGGGGATTGGTGGTGGCAGCAAGTGTACAAATGTGGTCTGCATACAATTGACGTATGTATTGATTGTGATGGGAGTGGTATAAGCTTCCAATAAAATGATTTATAAAGAAAAGCAAAGAAAGGGAAGTGAGGAACATGTACCAAAGGCTCAAGTAGAAAATATTTGAAAATGGAGATGGCAACATGTGTACAAATTTGCTTGATACAAATGATTTATGGAGTACATTGCTGAATAGTAGACAGGGTAGAAGCTGAGGGCCTCTAAATACCGTCTTTTCATACCAACTTGTTCTAGATGCTCAATTCAGAACTTCTGTTCAAATACACTTATCTTCTTGATCTCACCAAATCCTTCAATCCAGTCCCCAAAGTGAGTTCTCCACCCTAAATTAAAATTTAGAACTCTGAAAAATAAAACAGAAAGGGAAAGGGAAAATATGAAAGTCTAAATTAATTCAACTTGTAAACTGATCCACTTAATATGAAAAGTCACACTATGCTTATAATTTAGCACTTGGCTTTAAAAAAAATATGAAGCAGTTTTTGTTGTTGTTGTTGTTAAAGAACAAGGCCTTGCAGGTTACCAGATCGGAATCCCAGTTCAAACGTCAGCCTTCTCTATATTTCCCTCAGTATCTTTCCTTTCTGTTCATCATTGCTCCTCCTTACCACTAAGGGGCAGTAAAAGCCAGGTAATGATGTACAACGGACATCAAAAAGTTCATGGAAAAATTAAATAAGAAAATGAAAAATTTCTGCCAAAGTTTTGAAGTGCCCCCTCCCTGTGTCTATTAAAGATTGCCCATTCTAGTGACACTTTTTACTTAGATTTTTTTTTAAAAACAAAGCTCATATGAGATTGGATTTCAAATTTCTCTGTTAATAGAAATAATTGAAGTAAATACTATTCTATACCCAATTCTGCAGCTAGAATGAGATACAGGCTAGATAGCTGTGGAAGGATCAGTAGGAATCAACTTTCAAATTAGATAGATAGATAGATGAGAGAGACTTGGCAGAGGCTATATGTGCATGAATGTCCCAGAGCACCTAGGAAAAAAAGGTATTAAAATTTCTTAGACATAACCAAAAATAAATGAAGAAATAAAATTAAAAAGAGGAATGGACCATGAAGGGAGAAAAAGAAGGAAGAAGAGAGACCTGAGCAAAACAGGGAATCCTCTGTCTATTGAAGTGGCATGGAGCTGTCAGTCAAGGGATTTCACACCATGGCACTCAGAACAGGCAGTCGTTACCGTCATGCCGAGTGCTAATTCTATGTTGAAGGACTCCCATCTGCCTGCGTTTGTCACCAGATTAAACTTGACCCTTGCAGTGGTTTCACTCTCCAGCTGCGGGTCTTTCGTAGTACAACTTCCTGCCGATGACCTTGTCACCATGCCTGCTTTGCTCCCTCGCTGCTTTTCCACCCATTATCACCCTCTATAGCATTTGATTTTCAAGTTACAATACCCTTCTAACCCATCCATCACTCTGATTTTCCTCGCTAAAGTCTCTCCCTGTATGAATCTCTGGGGTGAAAAAAGATCGTCAGAATGGGGAAATCAAGGACTTTCCTACCATCTTTACCTGCATATTCTTCTGCACATGCGCACAGGACAATACGGAGGGAGCGGATAAAGCCTGTGGTGTGGTTAAAGGGCGGGAGAAAGGCTGGGAAAGTACTGATACTCAAAGATGCTTGGAATGAAATGTCTTCAGTTTTCCTAGGCATTAGGATAGCTTGAGTTGACATGTCTTAATTAATTATTTTCCCCAATGAAAAAGTTGTTTATTATCGGCTGCCATTTCAACAACAAAGCTGTCTTTGTCGGCTTATTTTGCTTTTTTTAAAAAAATAATTTTATTGGAGGGTCTTACAGCTACTACCACATTCAGTACATCATTTGTATCAAGCACATTTACACACATGTTGCCACATACATTTCCAAACATTTTCAACTTGAGCCCTTGGTACAAGCTCCTCTTTAAAAAACAAACAGACAAAAAACTTCCCTTTCCCCTTCCCCCTGTTTTTAATCAATCATTTTATTGGGGGCCCATACAACTCCCATCACAATCCCTAGCAGCATCACTTGTATGCAGGCCACTTTTACACACCCATTGCCATCGTCACTCTCAAAACATTCTCCCTCCCTCCAAGCCCTCATTATCAGCTCCCTATATTACCCTTCCTCCCCCCCTTCCCCTTGAATACTTAATTATTTACAAATTATTTTTTTCATCCTGTACACTGTGCAATGTGTCCCAACACTCACTTCCCTGTTGTCCGTGTCCCAGAGAGGAGGCTACGTGTAGATCCCTGAAGTTGGTTCTCCCTTTCTATTCCTCCATCCCTCCACCCTCCTGGAATTACCACTCCTATTACTAGGCTTGATGGATCATCTATCCTAAGTTTCCCATGTTTCCAACTTCACTGTACATCTCCTGGTCTATCTGGATTTATGTGGTAGAATTGGGGTCACAATTGTGGGTGGGAAGCAGCATGGGAACTAGAGGAAGGTTGCATATTTCATAGCTCCTACCCTGTATCTTAACTGGCTCATCTCCTCCTGGTAACCCCTCTGCAAAAGGATGTCACCTAACCTATTGATGGCCTTTGGGTCCCCAATCTGTACTCCCCCTCATTAATAATAATATAATTTTAGCTCATTGATGCCTGACACCGAATCCCTTTACCACCTCATGATCACACAGGCTGCTGTGCTTCTTCCGTGTGGATTTTATTGTCAATTAATTTTTTTAATGGGCTAAAAAGCTTCAATTTGCTCAGCCATTCCCTTTGTAAGGCCCAATTATTCAACTCACTGAACCTCAGTCCCCTGCTTTGGGAAATTCGAATCTTAGTAGCTCTTGTCTCCAAGGTTAAATGAAGGCGTATTTGCTAAGGAGCGATTTAAAAGGAGACGGGAAGTATTTAATGCTATTTCTGCTATTGGAAATAGTACCGATGTCCATGTTATTGTAAAAGACAAGGGATCTGTGTTTTCCATTTCTCCCTCACTGGGTGGCCTCTCTGAGTCAGATCCACCGGGTGGAAGTGGGTACTGGGTGGTGTAAAAGCTTCACACCCTTGACTGCTAACCACAAACCTGGAAGTGTGAGTCCGTCAAGAGACTCTTGGGGCATTCATTTCCATAAACGTGGCCATTAAAAGTCCTACAGGACATCCCTACATGCTGGCAATCAGAGGGCACTCTGAGTGGATATCTGTCCTGTGGCAACTGACCTGTTCGGACCAGAGTGAAAGTATGAGTATAGCTGGGGATTGTATTAGGTTTCCTTTTAAACATTGCCGTCAAATTGATTTTTATTTAATGTTGTTCAGCATTCCCTGATGAGCAGAATTAGATTGCTATTTTTAATCTTGAACAAGAGACTGCATGTTTCACTGAACATTCCAGAAGTAACACACACTCTGCTTTACCTTCCATTGTGAGGAGGCTATACATTAGTAAACTCTTACTAATACCCATGTTGTGACAAATTAATAATTTGAAGTGAAAATGTTGTATTTCCCCTGAAATTGGGAAAGGAAAATCCTACACGTTATAATGAATTAAAATAGAGGCTGTATATTTTTATAAATTAGATTACATTGATTCTGCATCTCTCTGGGGACATACATACACATATAAATGCACACACATGTATATATTTTAAACAAAAATAAGATCACTTTGATTTACAGAAAAATCAAAAAGATAATATAGAAAGTTTTTATAAAGCCCTTCACCAAGTTTTGCCTATGACTAACACCTGATGTTTTTGCAGGAGGTCGGTGGTTTTGCTGGTTTGGAAGTGGGGCAGACAACCACAAGGCTTGCAACGTGAATCCACCAGCCACTCCATAGAAGAGAAATGAAGCCTTCTGTTCCTGAGGATCGACACCCGCAGAAACCCAAAGGGTAGGTCTGCTTTGTCCGATAGGGTCATCATTATGAGTCAGAATGTATTCGAGGACAACGGGCTTTTAAAAAATGTGAATTACCAGCGTCCAAAACTGCCCCCCAAACCCACTGCCATGAAGCTGCTTTGAACTCACAGGAATCACAGAGGGTTTCAGAGCCTACATTATGGCAGCAGGTAACCTCATCCTCCTCCAAGTAGTAGGTTTGTGGGTTTGAATCACAACTTTCAAACTTGCCACTAGCTGTTCAAGGCCTAATCTACAGATAACAGGGATCCATATGGTAAAGTTGCTGTAATTAAGGAACTGAGATTCTTTTTTTTTTTTTCAATCAAAATCTACATTGAGTCAGATTTCCTTCCTTCTACCTTAGGTCACCTTATCTGCTTTTGGATGTAAACACAGATATCCTGGAGCATGCATTTGTCCTCTCTCCTTAGCTCCTTCTGAGTGTGAGGGTCTTCTACCTTTCTTTATACTTTCAGACATTGACAGTGTAAAGGAGGAGGTCAGGTATTTTCTAGAAGGCTTATCAACTGGGATCTACCTGACATTTTTCTTCGGGTTAGATTTGGAGTATAAAGTCTAGCAAGGAAAAACCACCGAGATCAACGGCTTATTTGATCACACCTGCCTTGGGTACCCAGGCCTAAACTGTCCAAGCAAGGCTTCTCTAGTCCATTTTGCTGGAAAGCTGTGTTCTTCATTAAATGAGATGGGTTCTTTATGTCTTGGGCTCCTTGAGTATTTTGATGCTCCCATCCATCCTGCATCAGTGGATCTCCATGACTCCAGAGTCTTAGGCATTCAGCCATAGCTTATCTTTGAAATATTTGCAACACAGTGTGCCTTTTTGGTATAAGAAGCCACACAGACATGGGAAATCACTTGCTGTTCATTGGGTACAAAATCAAGATGTGTTGAAACACCCCCCCCACACACACACACAAAAATGACAAAACAGTATATTTTTTTCAAAACAGTATTCTTATACCTATTTTTGCATTCTATGAAACGTGATGCAGTACTATTTCCATTCTATATGCTTGATGTAAACGAATAATTTTTTTTTAATTCAATCAGGAAAGCAGCCCTTCCTAGAATGGACAGATTGAAGCAATAAAAATGTAACACTCCCTGTTACATTTGAATTTTAGCTAGATAAACAATGAGTTATTTTTTGGTTTTCAGTATAAGAGTTGTCTAAGTCTTGCAGAGGACACATGGATTCCTTAACATTTTTGTTGTTGTTTATCTGAAAGGTATGTGATGACCCTGTGGTTGACTCTCTTAGAAACTGCTAGACTCTTTTCCATAGCCACTGCACTATTTTGAGTTTCACTCTGTCCACTTCCTTGTCATCACTTGAACGTCTGGTTTTCTAATAATGATCATCTTACTGGATGTGAAGTGGAATCTCATTGAGTTCTTGGTTTGCATTTCAATAACCACTAAGGATAGTCTGTATATTTTCATGTTACCATTGGTACAATGTTTTGACTCAAGTAATGCATTTTCTCCATTGGATTACCAACTCCTCCCTCAAATAGGTATTTTTGTAAATGTAGTATTATATATATATATATATATATACACACACATACATACACACACATACATACACACACACGAAGCATTCATTTAAGGCATAGCAATGATTACAAAACGCCTACTAGGGGAATAAATGGTTGATGAAAACAGACTATGTGGGTGATCTGCGTAACAATGCTATCACTTTTCATTGAATAAATGTCCACTTAATACCAATGCCAAATTTTTAATTTTGATTTGTATTTGCACTTTAATTTTTATATAGTAAATCATTTTATTGGGGGCTCGTATAAGTCATCACAATCCACACATACAGCCATCATGCCAAACACAGTTGTACATTTGTTTCCCTCAACATTCTCAAAACACCTGCCCTTTACTCGAACCCCGATATCCGCTCCTCATTTTCCCCCTCCCTTTCTGACCCCCCTCCCCCATGAACCCTTGTTAATTTATAAATTATTACTATTTTGTCCTATCTTACACCCTCCCATCTGACGTGTCCTTTCACCCACTTGGCTGTCTGTACCACAGGGGAGAGGCTATATGTAGAGCCTTGCGATCTTCTCTCCCTTTCTACCCTGCTCACTTTTATTTTTTAATCACTGAAATTCTTTATATTTTCCAGATTTAAATTCTGACAATGTATATGATTTCCATATATGTTCTGCCAATCTATAATTATTTGTTTTTTATTTTCTTGATAATGTTCTTCCAGGCACAAAATACTGTTCACTTTGTTAAACCCAAGCAGCAAATTTTTCTTTTTGCTGGTACCATCTCAAAGATTCCTTTGACTCAAAGGTGTGGAGATTAAACCCTGCTGTCTTTTAATAATATGTGTATGGTTTTAGTTGTTATATCTAGACAATTTGCCCATTGTAGTTAATTCCACATATAATACATACTGAGGACCCAGTTTCATTCTTCCGTGTGTGGGAATCCAGCTACTTTAGGTTCATTTGCTCAGAAAACAACTCTTCATCTGTTGAATAGATGTGGAATCCTGTAACAACACAACTTGTCCTGAGGGATGAATGTCTTTTCAGACTGTGAAGTCCATCTCACCTGTCCATCTCTCTATTCTCACACCAGGCTCTTGATGGTGCGTTTTTAAAATGGTTGGGATAAAATCAATATCTTGTATAGTAAAAAAATTTTTTTTTTCAAGATTCATGTAAAGATTCAGGTTTCTATGCAGTTTCATGTGAATTTAAGGATTTATTTTTAAATTACAAAAAATAAAATAGAAGCCATTTGGATTTCGATAGGGATTGCCTTGAATCTGTAGATGACCTTAGGGGGTATTAAAATTTTATCAATTTAAAATCTCTCAATACATAAACATAAGATGTTCTTTCATTCATTTAGATTTCTTGAATTTCTTTTATTTATATTTTATGGTTTTCAGGATACAAGTTTTCTCTTTCTGGTTAAATGTATCCATGTCTATTTGATCACTTTAAGCTCATGGGTCTGTACAATTACTCTCCTAATTTTCTTTTCAGATCATTCATCAATTATGTTGAAAGTACTTTTGAAGTCTCCAAACATAATTAAAAGTATCCTAACTTCTGCCTATATTTCTAACATTTCCCATTACATCAATTTCATTTCATAAAGTTATCATTTAGAAAGATGCTTATGTCTTTCCATAGCACACAAAAATATCTACTATGTTAAGCTTTTTTATGAGGAAACTCTTTTGTTTTATTCTTAATGATTTCATTTTTTCAAAATGACTTTTTTATTTTTCTATATAATTAATGCCATTCTTACATTTTAGATTTCTGAGACTATTTTTTTCTGTTATGACTGCATCTCTCCTCTTTCATAAAAGAGACCCCAGTTCAGTGCTGGTGCTTTGTTTCATATGGCATGCTGCTAAGTCAATATTCGTGGAAACGAAGGGTCTGGCCATCATTCCTGGACCGTAAATTCTTCTGTGTTCACACGAGCACACACCAGGCAGTTCCTTTTCTGTCTCCTCCAATTGTACGTCAGCTTTTCATCTCCTTTGTTCACTGGAGCAATGTTTTTATCAACTGTGAGGGAGACATCTCATGCTTTTCAAAATTGAATTCTGCTTTTGGACTAAAATTTTCCATTTGTTCCTCCAGAAAAGTGTGTCTATTTTCAGAAGTTTCATTTTTCATGGATGCAGTAGAATGTTTTCAGCAGTCTGGCGGCTGTTTTTGATTTCATTTTCCCTGGGACTCATCTTCAAAATGGGGGAGTTGTGATAGTTGTCAAGATACTGCGTGGAGGACCCTTTGGCCCACTTCTCATCCATGGGATTGCTCTTTTCATCCTCACTTCAGATTTTAAGCATTTAGAGTGAGAGGTGGATGATAAGTTTTTAGTTCTTTTTTAGTATATAACTATTACCTCTTTTTGAATTTCTAAATACGTGAAAATGCCACCTCTTAGTTTATAAATCTGTGTGGCAGCCATGTACTCTCGTGTCGATTTCAGCATTGGGAGTAAGAGTGGAATCTAGTCTTTCAATTTGGATAGAGCCCGTGAGACCTCTGTGTAGGCATAGCTTTCTCCTGAAAATTCTGAGAAATTCTGCCATATTTCCCCCTTGGAGGGGTGAGGCTTATGACTCAGTCCCTTGGAGATGCTCTACTGAAAAGACACAAGGATGACTCCCTATGAGACATCTCAAAAGAGAAACCACATGGGTTTGCCCTGTTGGAACCAAGCCTCTGAAGCCCAGAAGCCATATAGAGACTTCTGCCAGTGCTGAGATGTTTCTACCACCATGGGATACAGAAGACTTTGCACTCACTGGCCTGTGATTGTCCTGGCATCACTGCATGTGCTCCATGGGTCTGAAGAGGATTTATGGATTGGTATTGGACATATGGGCTAATATTGGACTTATGGATTTGGACTGGACTGGGTTGGGATGCATTCTCAGTGTTCAATTTATCTTGTATATAAACCTTATATATATATACATGTCTATGGATTTTGTTCCTCTAGCCTACCCTAACACAATTTATATGGGGAATTTTTGTAATAAATTATGGAAAATGATGACTGGAGTACTGTGGGATTGATTTCAACTCATAGTGACTCTGCATGGTAGAGCAGAAGTGTGTGCCATCATAGGAAACATGGAGTTTTCTTAGCGGTATTCTTCTACAAAGGAGATTACTGTGTCTTCCTCCTTATTGAAGAAGCCTCTCAGATCATAACTGTTGGCATTAAGCCTCTTTTTGTTTAAGATTCATTTTAAAATATAGGATAAAAATTAACCTGGAAGATGGAGAGGTTGTATGGGAAAAACTTCTCTATCACCAATGAAAAGGGACCATAAAATAAAGTGACCAGATTTTAAGTGGGACACCATGGACTTCGCGGGGAAGGTGGGGGGAGGTAGTATTTCTTGATTAAAAATTTCATCTATGTGGAGCAACAAAAGTTTTCAAAGAACACAAAAATAGTATTTTAATATATTTATTTTCATTTTAAAATGCCACAGGATGTTGTTAGATTGTTAGAAAGTGGGACGTCGGGCTGAGCCCTGGTGGCGTAGTGGTTGTGCGTGGGACTGCAGCCCACTGGGACGGAGGTTCAACTCCAGCAGTGGGGCTGGGCCTCCTACTCCCACCACCGGAGAGCAGTGATGGCCGCCCCCCCCAAAAAAAAATGGGATGTCTGGTCACTTTACCATAAAGGTCAATGGCTGTGCCCTGGGCCCCATATTACGAGATCAGAAGTTTGAACCCATAGAAGGATGAGACCTTCTGTTCTCATGAAGATTTAGAGTTTCAGCAACCCCACTCCATTCTGTCCTACAACCTTGCTGAAACCTAGAATTCACTCACTGGTAGTATTTTTGTTTTGTTTGTTTGTTTACGTGTTTATTTGTTAAAATATAAGAAACCTTTCCTCTCTGAGTTAAGAAATCTGCTATTGGCATAGTCACCCCGTTCTATCTGCTCTCAGGGTTCTGTCCTGGTTTTCCATATTCCATGGCGATGATGATGGCAAAGTCTCACAGTTTCAGGTTTCAAGATTATAAGAAGTGCTAGTTTACATATAGTTGTCAATTTTTTAGCCGTTAGCATGTCGTGGTGAATATTTCTCTAGGAAAATATGAGAAATCTTAAAATGAACCTTAGCGAGTCATCATTGTAATTAATAAATAGCTTTTTAGTAAACAGCCCTGGAGGCCTGAATCTGTAGATAACCCAAACCTTGGCATTTCAAACCCACTCTAGCTCCCCGGAAGAAAGGGTGGGTCTTCTTTTCCAGTAAATATTAGAGCCACCAAAAGTCTGTGGAGAACATGCTATTGTTCACATGTGGTTGTTAACATGTGGTTAAGTTGAGTCAGATTGGAAGCAACAACACCCAACAATGAAATTGACCCGTATGCCTCATGTTAGCACCTGTTGTCATAAAGGTGACTGCCACTCATGATGTTGACTCCAATTTCATTAAGCGTAATTAACACCATCCTCATTTAACAATAAACATGTTGGCATGGCATAAAGAATTGAGAAAAATCACACTACTAAAATATTTTCTTGGTTATTAAAATGTAGGATTTTACAGAATAAGTAAGTTAATTAATCAAGGTCAACAACCAGTTAAATACATTAGATCATTTGTGTGTTAGGGAAGACTATGGAAACAAATTCATGGAGACAATCCTATGTATATAAGGGAGAGGGTTATATATACAAGAGGAAATGAACATTGGGATAACATGCCAGCCCAGTTGAGATCGAGTCCATAAGTACAATATTAGCCTATATGTCTAACAGCAATCTATAGAGTTCTTTTCAGACTCACAAAACTCATGCTATGACACTGAATGTAGAGGATCACAGACCAGTGGGTTAGAAAGTCTTTGGATCCAGTGACTTTGCAAACATCTCAACACAGGCAGGTTTCTCTGCATAGCTTCTCCAGCACCCAGGCTGTATCTGGATGGAACCATGTGTCTTGACCACTGTTATGTCTCCAAGGGTGTCTTCAGAGAGAGGGACATGTCTCCTGCCTCTAAGGAAGGTTATCAGATTTCCCAGAATTCTCAGAAGTCCTTGCCCACACAGGAGCCTCACTGGCAGTGATACGATTGACAGACTAGACTTCACCTCAACATGCTTAATTCTTAAATTGATAATGACATAACTACCAAAGTTTGTGTCCTTAATTTCACAGAACAATAACTGATAAATAACTACTGTGGTAAACATTTCTAAGTAATGCATTTTCCAACCAATGGAAGTAGCCCAAGATATTTATTTGAGGACCATTCAAAGTTCATATTGAACTACGCAAATGTATTTCATTTCTAGGACATTTCAGAATGTAGGCATTGGCAGACACTGGTCTCTTCTGCTAGCATGAGTCTAAGTCTTCTCTTCCTTTCTACTAAGGGACCTTCAACTAATTATTCATGTCATCATTTTTATAACCATAATATAAGCTATCTTTATAATAGGTCATTTGAACTAACTTTTTGCCTTGCTAAACTTCTTTTTCTCAATCATTTTACGTATTTTTCCAAAATAATTTAGTTAAAGCTTGATTTGTTTGAGTTCAATGCACCTGGAAGTTCTTAGCTCTAAGTAGAAAATTACTTGAGGAGGTTGAATATACAAGATAAGGGATGCTGTATTCATTTGTGTATTCCAAATGTCTACCCCTTGAGTTTAGAGGACAAAGTATTCCTTGTGTGAAGAATATATACATAGGTAATTGTGTGTGTGGGGGGGGCTATTGTTGTTTTTTTGTTTTGCTAAAGACCCACACCCTCTGTCCTTGAGTTGATCCTAACTCAAAAGGTGAATATTATGTATAATATTATGAATATTATGAATGTTATGTATGTATTCTCTTTGTCATTCAAACTGCATGAAAAATACCTTTATTTTTTCTTTTAAGCATGAAGACTACAAAACTAAAGCTTATTCAACTTTCAAGGACGAGGAAAGATATTATATAGAATATTTATCAGCAATATTACCATATCTATTAGTAAGCAAAATAATACATAGGCTAGTTTTGCAAAATATCAATTTTTCAACAATAGAGATCGTTTTTAGTTCTTTTAAGTACCTGTGGCATTATTGGTACCCAGATTTCTGGTAGCAGTAAGGTCATGGCTTATAGCAGTCTGTCCAGGTATCCTCAAACTACAGCCAGCGGACCACATGCGACCCGGCAAGGACATATATCCAGCCGCTGGATGTTTTTGCTACCGTTGCCTGTTCTGCTGAGCAGCCGATTCATCCCGGGCTGCAGTGAATTTGTTCATAATTGTTTAGTTTATTTGTTTTTTAACTGTAGCCCGGCTCTCCAACGGTCTGAGGGACAGTGAACTGGTCCCTTGTTTAAAAAGTTTGATAATGCTGTGTCCCAACTAGACTCTTCACATCATCTGTGTTTAATTTTTCTATGTTATAGCCATTGCCTATATTTTTAAGCCTTTTTTATATACTACAAGACAGTCTGGAAACACATAATTATCCAGAAAATTAATTTTCTGTTTGAATCAGTGGGATCTCCTTCTGTTCCTGGGAAATCAAAACCATCCTTAAAAGGTGTCTCCTTTTCTGTCTTTCCTGGGTCTTTGCACTTTTGTTTTTTGTGTTCAAAAGAGCCTCATCTGAGACAACCCTTTGGACACCTGGCAAATGAAAGATTCTGCAGTAAATGGAATGAAGGTCAGGTACATTTTCTCCTTCTATTTTTCAAATGGACTCAAAATGATAGCACAGTAGTGCCACAGTCCTTAATCTTGTGGTGATCACAAACAAACAACAATAACAACAAAATTATCACCCGGTACAATAATGAATATGCAGAATTCCAATATAAATTTAGGTAAAATACGAGATCACTTATGAAATGCCCGAGGCAGGGGGATGGTGAAAAAGATCCCACTAAAGCACTTTAAAAGGCCCTTAAAGGTATAGGTTTGTAATTACTTGTGTAGGATGTATGTGGTATTTCTGTAACTCATGTCCAAGAGAAAGATATGTGTGTATACACTTGTTATTGTCGGTTGCAAACAGTTGGCACTGATTTGGTTTGCATGTAAGACCGACGTGTTCTCAGGATTTTACTTCCTGCTCACACTTCTCATTCCAGACAGAAAGCCCTAATATGAAATTACAGATTGGCTCAAGATGTGATCAGTAGCTCTCTGTTGCTTCATTTCAACGGATCCTGATTTCCCTCTGTGTAACATTTGAGCAGCAAAGTGAATAGGACTCAATTAGTGTGTTTCTAAGTACAGTTAGAGAATCAACAATAGATGTCACTACCAAAATCAGGATAATTATACACTTCATGTAAAAACTAACAGTCTGAAAGGCTGAAGGACCTTTTCCTCTCCATACTAAATGATATTCAGTTTTTTGTCCATTAACTCTGCCCAATTTTTAAAAAAAACAGTAACCTTTATAAAGAAAAGCAGTGATAGTAGCCACACACACACACACACACACACACACAACTACTTGGGAAACAATCTCAGCTTTTTACAAGTGACCACAGTGCTTACACCTCAGCAGGTGTTTCCAAGCAGTGGCTAGTAACATGATACACCTTATCTTGTGTAATTTCAAAGAAAAGATTACTAGAGTCTCTGGATTTAGAGAAGACACTCTTAGATTTCAATATAAGCCCCCTTTTAGCCTTCAAACCTCCCCAAGTGAGATTAACTGCTGCCATTACGTGGCTCATTGAGCCTGCATAGTCGCTCCTCCTTCCCGTGTGGTTTTGTGCTACAGGTGCAGTTATTTATCAGAGCAAGGGTTAAAGGAGCAAAGGGATTCAATAGAAGGCAGAGGGATGCAGAGAGAATGCATGGTAATCCTTATTTAAAACAAAGTTTTGAGGTTCTGCATACTCTTTCTCTTTCTAACTCTTCCTATCCATTTACCATAGACAACCAATGAAGGACTTTCCCAGGGTCTGGTCAATGATGTCATAAGATAGTGTAGAACAGTGGATCAAAGATGATACCTCTATTGTCTCTAAACATAAAGTGTTTTTCAGTTAGGGACAATAAAGTACCCTTGGTGATGTAGTGGTTACACATTGGGCTGCAAACCACAAGGTGAGAACTTCGAAACCAACAGATGCTCTATGGGAAAGGGTCAAACTCTACAACAGGAAAGCATAACAGTCTGGTAAGACAGCAGGGATGTTTCCATCCTGTTACTCTGTGCTGGAATCATCTCCACTGCAGTAAGTAAGGAAAAAACAAAGCAAGATACTTTGTGCAGTGATCTGACAAGATCACCTTGACCCTCATTGGTCATTGTCTCCCTGACTTTTTCCTTTCCTTTGTCAAATATGATCAAGTACTTATTGATCAGCTATGTTCTCAGCACTGCCTACACAGTAGAAAGGAAAGCTGATGACCATCTGGCTCTCCTCGAACTTGTGTTTCTGGTGGTGAAAAAAATATAGTCACCAATTTCACTACAGTCTCTGTCACATAGCAAACGTCTAGCGGGAACAAACAAAACAAAGAGGCTGCTATCCTAAATGGAATACAGCAGAACCGCCCCCCCCCCCGCCCCCGACTGCATCAGTACTCAACAAAATCAGGTTACAACGTAAAATGTTGAGAAAATTTTGCATCAGAGCTCGACCCAAACATTGGAATCCGACCTGACACAGGTGATTTTTGTAAACAATATCAGTTCATGTTTCGGCCACTCAGCATTAGTTGGTGACTTCTGCAGCTGTGTTACAAGCATTTTGCTATAATTTCCTTAGTTTTGTGGCTTTTTGTACTGTTTTTAGAAAAAAAAAATGGGTCCTGAGAAAGAGTTTTTTGGAAAAGAATCAGCATGATAAGGAACTGGTTAACCATGCCATCGATATTGTTGATGGTAATTTAGTAAACTCATTTAGAAAACAGTTCAAGAAATGCCTACCACAGACCACATGAGATAGATTTTTTTAAGAGAAAAAGCCAGCCAAGTCTTTATGAAAACAAGCAAAGTGGGGTGGGGGAGGAAGCTCCTGAAGAGCAGCTACCAGTGGATATTTTTTGGGAGGGAAGCGAATTCCCCTTCCAAACAATACCTCTCTCTCTGTGCCTCCTCTCCACCTCCGTGTCCACAGATCCAGATCCTCGTCAGTCTCAAGCTATGGGCCACACTGCAGTTGTCTTAAAAAAAAAACTTTTTAAAGTTGTATTTCTTACTTAAATTAGACGATTTAACTCTGACCATATTGACTTTGCAATTTCTGAGTCATGTTTCATATAAAAAGGCAAGATTAGGGTAAAAACTTGGTGGCTGAAACTGGATTCATCCATCTTCAGTTGTTTCTTGTGGGAAAAATGGATTTGGAACTCAACTGCATCCTATGCCGACACTCCTTTCTAGAACTGATTAGCAGCGAGGTCTGGGGTTCTACTATGTTTAGACCAAGTCTCTCAGGTGACAGTGAAGGATTGACCTAAAATGTGGTAGGAGGACTGAGCCCCGACAAGCCCAGAGACATGCAAGTGCAAAGGCCTGGGTGGAGGAAGCGCTGCACTTTGTTTCAGAGAACAAAAAGAACAAATCTGTTTGAATAATGTAGACGTGTTGTTGAGATTAGTGGCTGCCTTGAGCCATTCCTGACTAACGATACCAGCGCTCCAAGTGTTTTGTGTGCCCAACGGTTTAAGAGCAACAACTGCATCCGAAGCTACAGGCCAGATAACATTTGGTACACAGGGTGTGCTGTTCAACTGATTGTATTCATTACATGCTTAGAGGAGTGGCTAGAAATCACTGGAGGGTACAGATGCCAAATAGATGGACTCATGTCAACTACAAAAGTGTACTTTAAAGGAACTGAGAGCTGGATGATGATGCACTGTTCCATAGGGTTATGGTAGACTTGGGCTCTAGGTTCAGATGTGTTAACTGGTCAAACTCGGTTTCCTGACAGGACAGGTCAGGTGTCCTGACCATGGGTGGCACAAGGTATTAATACAGGTTTCAGAAAATGTGATCCAGTGAGGTCTGAGACCCCACCTTCAGGATCAGTAAGCTGAGGCCAGGAAGTTGTGGCACCTGAAGTATCAATGTTCAAGGTAAAATTCAAGATGTTCCATCTGGGCAGACTTCAGTTCCTGCAGACCACTGTTGGAAGACTTATCTTTGGTTTAAATTCAGAGCCACACCTTGGAGATTACCTGTGTTTTCTGAACTTGCAAGAAATATGCACGTTTGTTTGTTTGTTTGTTTTGGAGACTTGACCTGAGGGAATAATTCAAAGAAAACTAAGTTGTGTTGGAGAATTTGATTTCACTCTAATTTACCTCCTTTAAATCAAAAGAAGGGTTTTAAGATAATTGGACTACATCGTCCTTTCCAGCTACAAATTCGTTAAGCCTCAGTAGCCTCTAGGAAGAAATTAATAGACTTACAATCTTGCAAAAGCTCCATAGCTCAGAGGAAATATGATTCATTTGGCCATAATCAAAGCACAAATCATAAGTCAGTTTGTGGATATGCAGCTAGCATTGTTTCAAATTAATTCAATTTAGCACCGTGCACTATATGAATAGCAATTTTGGAATTATAAGGGAAAATGGAGTGGTCTATTATTGAGTTTAGAGTTAAATGGCTAAGAAAGCTTATTTCTCTTTCATCCAAAATTGGAATCGTGTACTAATACAAGAACCTCTGGTTGTGCGGTAGCTAAAGACCTTAGTGAGAGGTTGAGAAGGAGCCACAGGCAGGAGCTAGAGCTCAGTTAGGGATGACAAGCAAGGATATGCTTTATTGGAGGTACTGAAGGACATTTGGGACGAGAAGGGACAGCAGAGAGTGAGAGAGACAGAAGCATCTTCAATAACTGAATACAGAGATTATATTTATTATAGTTGTGTATGTTGTAATTCTTAAGTCTGCAAAAATAGAAGCAAAGCAAAATTAGGTGTACAGACTTGGTAACAAAGCATTAGTTTGTTTCTGAAATTAATTTCTAAAATGAGGGAGCATTTTGAGAATCAGTTGGAGACTGCACAGAGACTGCACAGTGCGGATGTCACGTTAGAAAAAGACAAAATTACCTTGTATGGAGTGGTACTAGAGATTCGGACTTGGAGAATACCAGAAATAAAGAGTGAGAAGGATGTGGGAAACATGTTAGTGGGAAATCTAGACATGGGTGATCTCTGAAATTGCATTCTGCCAGTGACGTGGAAACCTGAACTCTGAGTGAAGATCCCAATTACAAGAAGAGAAAAAATATTATGTGCTACCCCCTCCTCCCCAATTGTAGAAAGTCAAGATACTATTTTCACACCAAAATAAATGCTTTTTGATGGGTACTAAGGGTAAGAGGGAAAGAGTGTGAGTTCCTAGCTACAAGGTGTTGTCTGGTCCCATTGAATCAGCTGTGATTCTAGCAACACACTGTACAACAGAAAGAAACACTGCTAGGTTCTGCACTGTCCTCATAATCATGACTGGATTTGACTCCATAGTTATAGCTACTGTGTCATTCCATTTCCTTTTGTGTGTGCCTTTTATTCATTGACCTTCTACTTTACCAAATATAATGCCTTTCTCTGTGGACTGGTTTCATCAGATAACCTGTCCAAAGTATGTGAAACAAAGTCTCAACATATCTTGTTCTCTAAGGAATAGTCTGTCTCTACGTCTGTGACAGATTTGTTTATTTTTCTGGTAGTACCAATGGTACTTTCAATATTCCTCACAAAATCCAGAATTCAGATACATAAATCCTTCTCTGACCTACAGTTCATTAAATTATTCAATGTGACTTTTCCAGTCATTGTCTCTGTAACAAACACAAATGACATCCTTCTGATGATTTTGAGTAAGAGAAAGTGGAGGAAGATACTTGCCGGATTACATGATTTAGTTAGGAGTGATATTTAGCAGGGTTAATTGTGATCACCATCCTTCTTGGTATAAAATGAACCATCACAGAAGCAGGAAGGTCGGATTTCATTACTAGTGAAAAAAAGTGACAGGGGTGGAGTGTGTCTTTTGGATTGTAAGATGCCTACACATTGAGCTTTGATCGAGGAAACATTTTTATAGCACAAGAGTGGCAGGATAAAGGCAGTAGCCGAAGCAGGAGCCTGTGTAGCAAAAAGAGCACTGTATGTTCCACCCCACAGAATAAGTCAAGTTGAATGTCTTTGGGGAGAGTTCTGACTATGGAGTGGTTGGCCTCCAGGCACTTAATTTGAAGAGCTATGCTAGTTGCCTTGTGGACTAGAATTGAGCGTTCTCATGTTGAGGTTCATGCTGATTCGAGGCTAATTGTGGAGTGCAATGCTTCATTTATATCGAGAGAGTTTTGTGGTATAGCCTTGGCAGATTGGAGGGCAAACACAAGAGAAAGGCCTGTCTGCAGGCACAAGTGAGAAGAGGTTCTCTTATCTCAATAATTGTTTACTGAAAGTTTTTAACCTGTCATCTTCCATAATTGTAAGTATTGTCTGCGTGTTTTGTGGGGCTTTTTAAATGAATTATAAAACCCAGCAGAAACTTAGAGAGTATGATGGGAAGGGCCCAAACCCCAAACTCACTGCCATCAAGTCGATGCAGCCTCATGGCGACCATCTTTGGTGTCAAAATTGACAAGGCTAGAGACTGGAGCTCTTCAAATTTTCATCTTTGTGCTTCATCTGTTTAAAGGGAACTCAAAGAGCACATCTACTCCATGTGATATTGCATATGTTATATTGACTGCATAGGCATCAGCCTTGAGCAGTTGTTGCTACCGATGGTGACTTTTCTTTCGCACTTGGGTAACTGGAAGAGGTGAGATGCTACCTTCATACCACACATCTTTTGGCATAATCTTTATGCCCTGTCCAGCTTTTGCATACTTATGGGATGATGGCTTAGATCACCAGCACTGAGTCTTTAAAGGGACTTTGCCCTCGACATTTTTAAGAGGTCTTGTGCAACAGACTTACCCCATACAGTGTGCTATTTGATTTCTTTTTAAGCACTTTGATTTGATTTGGGGATGGCTGTTTCTGTGAGTACTGACTTTGAATTCAAGGGACATGAAAGTTTTGACAACTCCAGTCTTCACTTGGTATATTTATCTTTTGGTCCAGTTGTTCGGATCTGTGTGTTCTTTACAGTGAGTTGTAATCTATACCAAAGGCCATTGTTTTTGCTCTTCAACAGTAACTGCTTCAGGTTCTATTACCTTACAGCAAGAAAGGCATGTTTTCTTTGTAATGTGTCTTGTTCATAAACCTTCCTCCTCTCCTGAATCTGTGTCCTTCTTCTTATAGCCAAGCTTCTTGAACTATATTTACAGCATACAAGGTGAAAGATATGGTGAAAAGACACACTGGACAGAGATATTTATTTATTGTAGCCAGCACAGTTTCCCTTTATTCTGTTCCAACAACTTTCTCTTGGTCTATTTATGGATTCCATATGAGCAAAGTAAACTGAGCTAGCGTTATTTTTATTTTTCAAAAAATGTTATGTTCTTTTTCAAAATAGCACAGAACTTAACACTATGAGCCACAGGATTATTCTATAATATATAAACATTTTGCAGAGCTCTCAGAAACAAAAATAAAGGGTTGAGAAAAGAATGGGACCAGGTACATGGCTCTGAAGGTGAAAGGTCAGATATATCCCATAGCAATATGTATACTAATACAACAAATTCGGCTCCTCAGCCACTGAGAGTGGAATTAGGGTTTTCCCGGCAGTAGTGGCAGAAGTTTCAAGCCTTTTGTGGAACTTCCTCATGCCACAACCCATTAACACAGTTCCTAGTGTGGCGATGACCCTGTATGGTGGTGCATCTGCATGTGAGTGGATCCATCAGGAGATGGATAGAGGCGTGGTGTCTCAGTTCCCCAAACCATCAAATATATGGTCTTGATGACCCCTGTGAAAGTGTCATTCAACCTACAAAGATGTCGAGACCCAAAGGTTGACAACCCCACAGCTAGAGCCGTCATCTTTTCCTGTTAGATACGTGCTAACTTGAAATGTCAGCTGTTTGAAACCCCCAACCCCTCTTTTGAAAGCTTGAAGGGGCAGCTCTACTTTATTCCATGGGGTTGTTATGATACAGTTAGGAAAGATTAAGGCAGTGAGTTTGGAGAAGGGACAAAAGCCAGATCACTAACCATTCCCTTCCCACACTAAGAGGACTAGAGGCTGCCGTGGAGGGTCTCCCTCTCCCTAGCTGACAGGAGATAGCAAACTGGTCCCCGGAGTTGCCTTTGCTTCCTGGTGTTCTTCAACTTCCCATTCCCTCCCAATCTTGCAACAACATTGCTAGGAAGGGAGCCATCAGGGCAATTGTTTAAAGAGTTCATTTTCCAAGTCACAGTCACGGAGGGAGGTCAAGTTGCAATAGATTCAGATACTCTGTATACTTTGCTTCCAGCTCCTGTCATAGCCTTCCTGTAACATGCGGGAGATGAATCATGGTTAAACCTGAAAAATGACATGCAACTATCTGCTTCTCTTCCCCAAACAGAATCTAACAGCTATTTCCAAGGAAAGCATTCAAAGTCCTTGTGGTTATAAGGATCTGTATGGAATATCTTAAGCTGGACTCTCTAGAAAAAGAAGAACTAGGGAAGCTTATATAATTATGTATTTTTCTCAAGTCAAAGCTCATGCAGTTTAAGTGGCTGGAAAGTTCTATGCCTATGCCAGACTGGAGGCTTCTCCTGAGTCCGATAGCTGAAAGGTCTGATGGACCAAAGCTTGACACATCAGAGAACAGACTCCAGGAGGCTCATGCCCAGATAATGTAATATTAGATGATGATATGCCAGCTGCTGAACCCAGGTTCCAGAAGCCAGAGAGTTTTGCCAGAGGGTCAATATGTGATTTCATGCAAGTCATTCACCAACGAAACTCGTTTTCAACTGATTGGCTGCTCCTTGCAGATCTCCTCCTGGAAATGACTAACATATTAGGTCTCATCATGAGGGTTTACTACAACACTACAAAGCTATCAAGCTACACCCTAACTGCCAAATGCAGCATCATTATCAAACTCTTGAGTACCTTGGTCTACACAACTTGATACCCAACCTTAACCGTTATATAGACTAACACTTATGATTAGAATAGCATTGTCCTTTTGTATTGAGGGTACACGGGAGAATTATTTACTACTATCCTTGATACTCTCCCAATACTACATATCTATAGATCTATTATATAGACATATACACACATATATTCACATTTATCTATATATCAGTGCAATAATATAATTAAGATGAAATAATAATTATATTTTATTTTTAAAAGGACTGTTTTCTTTTCTTTTTTTAATTTTTAAATTTTTTTAGGACTGTTCTATTTTCATTGTTTAAGAAAAAGAATCACAAACATGTACCTTATAAAAAAAATCTATCAATATCTGTCATCCATCATGGGGCAATCTCATAAACCAGAATGAGAAAGGGACACAGGTGTGCAGAAAAATATATATTCTATTTTTTAATTGTGTATCTTGTCTTGAAACCAATAAAAAACACAGAATATTAATTGTGCAACCATGGAAAAGGGAAATATAATAAAAGATAACAAGTATATTAGAAAAGTAACACATAACGGTGCCAGTTTGGTCCCTTTGCTATAAAGAAAATTCCAGACGACTCACATTGTTGTTATAAGTATACCATTTATAGATTCTATGATCTAAGTAAAACAATTGCCTCCTGTGTTTAAGTTCCTTCCTCTGCTTTGCAGATTTTATTTGTTTATCAAAAATAAAACTGAAATGCAATAGTAAAGTTTGAGGGGAAAGAACACAGTGAATTTATTTTTAAAATGAAATGAACTCCTTAGCAGCCACTAGGATCAAAGCAGAGAGAGTGAAGTCAGTTCCCTAAGAGGAGGTTTGACACTTGTATAATCAGAAGTCATCGACAGTCCAAAGGATTTCAACACATTCAATTATGGGTAATGTAACCTGGATCCTTTTCTGTCCCTCCCAGACAAATGCCACATTTTACCACTTGGCCTCAATGAATAGAAATTCATTCTCAGTGTTTATAGTTTTTATAGGTTGTTAGCATTTTGTTCCTCTAGTTCTGAGAAGTTAAAAATGATTGCTGGCTCAAGGAAAATGGCCACATTTACTGGGCTTCTCGAGCCATCTCCAGGTAGGTGAGACGGGAGGGATCACGCTCAGGAGGGTGGGGTAGAAACCATTAAATTTTCCTAGTGTGGTTTCAGGCATATTTGCCAACAGCTCATGGAAGAAGGGGGGGGAAAGTGTCTTTTCTAAGTTCTTTTGTATATCTGCTCAGTCTTCCTTTGCTTCACTAATGCCATGGACTGAGCTAAAATACCTCAATAAACAAGAAACACATGGACGGCTTTCATATGTTTCAGTAATGACCCCTGCTGTGGCAGAGGCTACTGAATGTGAACTGCTAGGCTGGCCTGATAAACCCCTGAGGAGGGCCTATTTGTAGATGTGTGGCTTTGGAGATCCACTTTGGCCTCTGCTACCTTGTTGATTCTTGTATTTGTTGATGTATAAGGGAATATGAACTGAGGTAGCCTTGAATCAAAATAATACAGAAAGTGAAAAGGAAGTTGATACATAGGTAGAAGGGTCAAAGTCCACAAGTAAGTGGATCAAAATTTATTGATTAACAAGCATTGAACCAAAAGAACTGAAACTGTATCAGAAGTGAGTTGTTTCACTTCTAATGTTTCCATAATAGAACTGTTGCTACAGAGAGGGCCTATAGAGAGTTAGATAGGGCAAAGGAAACTAACAAAACACTGATGAGGTAGGAAATGAAGATCTTTGGAAAATGAAAATGCTCTGGTATTACATGTAGAGAGAAAGATGGGGATTTGTAATGGGGTCAAGATTTAGTCTAGATACCCTTAAAGCAAATTCAACTCTGTCCCAAAGTGTCTTCATGAATCATAGGATGCTTGATGGCGTGAGGGTGTATCCTTTGACTGATTTTCTCTGTACTAGAAGTTCCATATTTGTCAGCTTCCTCCTATTAGTGTTACTTCTGATTCTGGCCATCTGTGTTAGTCCGGGTAAACTAGAGGAACAAATTTCATAGACACGCATATAGATATAAGGAAAAGGTTTATATTTAAGAGAAATAGGACATTAAGAAAGCATCCCAATCCAGTCCAATACAGAGTCGTAAGTCTGGTATTAACCCATATGCCCATTATCGGTCTATACAGTCTCCTTCCGATTCACGAAATTACAGGTCAGAGAGTGCAGAATCCTGGTGCTGGCAGGAGTCTCCACATGGCTCCTCGCTTCCAGGGCTCAGGGTTCAACAACAGCAAAAGTAACTCATAACTGGCAGAGGTCTCCATGTGGCCGCCCTAGCGTCCGAGGTCCGGCTCCATCAGGGCAAAGCCGTATGGTCTCTGTGCCAGCTGGCTCCTCCAGCTTCTTGGACACTGCCGTCTTGTCTGTGATTCATCATCTCTAAGACTAACTCTCAACAAATGGGGAGATAGCTTCTCGTCTTCACAAGGGAAATATCACAAGATTTCCCAGACGTATCAGGAGATAGCCATGCCCACACAAAGGCCTCTTTGGCTACTCAATGGCTATCTCCAGATTAACAGACTAGACTCCACCTCTACATCTCAATCATGAAATTAGCATAAGCACATGACCACCACACCATCTGTGTTGCAACCTCTCTTCTAACCAACATAATGCTAATTCCCCTTGCTGTTAAAAATCATGCCTTACATTAATCACCCAAAGTGCCCACAATATTGTTGACGGCGTGAATATACACACACAAATGACTTCAGGAAGTTTGTGAATAAAATAACTGAACAGTTATTTTTCTCTATGAACTTATTATATATGGAGAAATTATACTTCTCCATGAACTTATTTTTTGATCATTTTAATGGGGATTCTTACAGTCTTATAATATTTAATGCATCAATAATATCAAGCAGATTTTTACATATGTTGCCATCCTCATTTCCAAAACACTTCTGCTGAACTCCTCCTCTTTTTTTGCTCTCCCTCCTCCACCCTCCCATCATCGTGTTTCTTGATGAATTATGTATTATTTCACACATTACACTGTCCATTCTCTCCCTTTACCCACTTTTCTGTTATCTGTACTCTTTGGGTAGGGGGTGGGGTGGCTATATATCCAACCTTGTGATGGGTTCCCCCTCTCTCCCCCAGTCAAATATACATAATAGTAAAGGAGTTTTAGAATGGATCTTAAGATTAAAAATTGAAAAAAGACTAAAAATTGATCAAGTAATTAGTAAATCATGAAAATATTTATAACACAAAAGGTGTTGTCAGACACAATGTTTACATATCCTGCTATATTCAGTGGAAATATTTCAGCATAAATTATAAAACTCAATTGATTGTTGAGTTTGAAGTCAACTTCATTGGCTCTAGAACTTACTTCTTGGCTCATACTTCTTATTTCTCACTGTTTCAATTTTTAATTTTATAAAATTTTATAAAATTTTAATTTTATAAAAATATTTATCTGATCTTATGTGAATTTTTGCAGACTCTGGCTGTTAGTGCAATTATTAAAATTGTGTAAATATTACCATTCACCTTTCAGTAAATAGAAAAAAGCAGTTTTATAACTTACCCTTATAAACTTGGCTTAATTTATCTAAGATTTGGATATTTGATTATCAGTTTGCTGAATTGCAATCCAATATATAAACTGTGACTTAATTAGTAGATATTTCTCTAAGTTAATGCATATCCTGTTATCTAAAATATACATCTGGACTTTACTGAGTGTTTTCTCAGGTACTGAATTAACTGCAGTCTTTCTCTGAGACCTGTTGCTGCAGGAACGAAAACATACCTAAATCTCATTATAAAGTCATCCTTAGGGCAGCCATCGTTTTTGCACTAACGAAGTCTCTCTGACATAGAACAATGTTTTTCTGAATGCAGAACACGAGTGATGGTCTTAACACATATCTGTGGTGTACATTCATTACCAACTATGTCTGGCTTTGGCCATCAATTTTAGGACGGCAGCTTCACAGGAAAGCAAAACACAGTTTGCTGCTGCCAACAGAATTTAGAGGAGATGGGACAGGGGGCTAGAAAAGTGACAAGGAGCTTGTCAGAAGCACTGATCTTGAATCTTGGAGGAAAATTAGCAGTTGTAGGGATGGAATACGTTCTGCATGCAAATGCAGCTAGGTTTTTTTTTCCCTTGTCATTTGTTTGGGGAATTTCAAGCAATGGCAGTCTTCACTGACATGAATTCATACATTCTGGCAGGGAGCACACTACTGTTCCTGCCAAAGATTATTGCTTATTCCTGCTTTCCATTTGGCTGACAGTGTGCTGGATGGAGTGCTGCCTCACAGCTGGGGGGAAGGAGCTGCAACCTGAAGAAGTGTCTGAACACTCAGAGCCCTGGGCCCTGCCGGTGCCAGTCCAAGCTCTGCCACCAGCCTGTGCGAGGTCTGGCTCCAAGAGCTTCCAAGGATGAAAGGGAAGGGTAATGTTCCAGAGGAAAATGTGAAACCTTCAGCGCACAGCAATGTTAAGGGGAAAAAGAAAACGAAAAATGTTCCAAAGGCCTATTGATCATTAAAATTAGGCATTTTGTTTGCATAAAAATGGAACAATTTAGACAGACAAATTTTCTTGGTTTACACACGACCCGCTATTTTTCACTTCGTTCCAGACATAGTTTTCTCTCCTCGACTCAGCACTTTTTTAACCACACTGTCATCCAGTTTTACGTGCTTGATTTATGCATGTGGGACAGACTTGAACCAACTCAGAAGACAGGACCTGGGGTTTGTTAGTTTTCAGATCAGATTCAGAAATCTCTAAGGAAAGAGTATTAAATTAAAGGAAAAGAAAAGTCAACAGGGCAGCTTCTGAAGTTGGAGAGAAAAATTTCAAGTTGGGTTGTGTCACAAAGGGCCACAGAAAGAATTTATTTCAATATCTCATTTCTAGGAATTATGTTTCCTTTACAGGGAACATTATGAAGAATAGTGATTTTGCTCATGTAGCCATTAGATATAGGCTACATGAAGCTAAAATTTTGAAAGTTTTAAATCCTTAATATTTGAAAAGATTCTAGTAACTAAGGTCTCTTCTTCATTTTTAATATGCAAATCCCCAGCATTACCTGGGCTGAAAAATACTCATAATTCTACCAAGGTAAGCAAGGGCACATCTGCTATTAAAATTAAGGATTTTGGGTACATTTAAATTCAATGTGGCACCCTTGTAATGGGTTATCAATATAAATTAAATAATTTTATCTTAATCACAACATGGAGATTAGCCATGGGAGGTACATGTCTGGTGTAAATATAAATGTAATCATATAGAGACAGGTACAGAGGATATATAAGTAAAAAAAGTGGGACTAGTCAGTGTGTAAGACAATATGTGTAAGGCATGCCAAGCATATTGAAAAACCAAGAGTATGTTAATCTCTTACAAAATATTGGAGACATAAAGGCAACTGGAGGAATGACCTCAAATTGGAAAATACTTACTAGATTTCAACTCATATATAACAAAACCCCACCACAAAAAATCTAAAATTACTGAAGGAATATAAAACTGCGATCCTTGTTAGATACCTTTGAATGGGCTGTAGCTCTTAACGACTCTGAATATACCACACCAAACCCACTCCAATCAAGTCAACTGTAATGCCCGGTGACACTCTACAGTGAGTCTAAACCTGCAGATCTATGACGGAGCAGACAGCACCATCTCTCCCTCCTGGCATGGACAGCAGGTTTAAACCTCTGACCTTGTGGGTAGCCAACCAAAGCCTCACTCCCAGAGTCACCATTACGGATCAGAACGCTGCCTTGTCTTCCACCATCCATACCATAGTAGGTATGTTAAGTTCACTGTTGCAGTCCTTGAGTGCCTTCCAACCCAAGGAACATGTCTTCCTTCAGGATATCAGATATTTTTCTAGAATTATCCATAGGGCCTTCATGGATGCAGTTTGGAAACACTGCTAAATTCCCTCCTGGGATTTGGAACACGGAGGACTTCACTTCCATCTTCAAAAAAAAAAAAATGCAACCCACCGCAGTATGACAAACTGGCAAGCATGATTATTTTAAATACGTAGTTGAACCTCCAAGAACGTAGAAAAAATATACAGATCTCAAAGTAAATAGGGGCCGGCAAATCAGAGAGGTAATCAGACACTAAGGGTTCTACTGACCACACAAGACTCAAGAGAATCAGGCCCGTGGAAAGCTGTGAAAAGGATCTCATAGAATTCCAACACCCAGAAAATTTAACCATGCATTCAAGAACTAGGTAAAAAAAAATAAGCCTCAAAGCAATGGAAACTTTGTCACTCTTCATCTTGGCTCTGGGTTTAAAAAAATACGTGTTTCAAATGTCTGCTAGGAGCAGTCCCTACTATAACCCTACTCCATATGGGGTATAGATTCCATTCGCTATTACCGGTGTGCTCTGGTAAACACCTAGCCAAGAAAGAAACTTCAGGTAGACTAGGAGAAAGATGAAAAACAATATTTTCTCTAGAGGAATAAGTGCTCTGTTAAAGCATTTCAAGATTCAAGGTCAAGATGACCACCAAATAAGCTGTTGATTCAAGATTACACACATGTAAAAGTAAGTACTATATATTAAAGACAATCCAAACAATAAACGGAAGCCAGCAGGCCTTTAACTATTGCAACTTGTAAAGACAACTATAAAAACAGGAATAGATTGGGCTGAGCCCCGGTGGTGTAGTGGTTGTGCACGGGACTGCGGCCCACTGGGATGGAGACTCAATTGCAGCAGTGGGGCTGGGCCTCCTACTCCCACCACCTGAGAGCAGTGATGCCCACCCCCCCTCCAAAAAAAAAAAAAACAGGAACAGATAATGCATAAAGATGCAAGCAAACAAACAAGAAGGGATAAAGCATGAGCCTAATTTAAGACCTTTAAAATGACTACAGAATATAGAAAAGGAAGCAGAAATTCTGGAAATGCAGAAAATGTACTTAAAGCTTAATAAATAAATTGTGAAACAGAGTAATCACTGCTAATGAAAAAAATCATGGGCTAAAGTATTTAACTAAGGATCTTAAATAGAAATGCATATAGAAAATGTTAGAACAATATGGAAGAAAAATATGTTCTAGTAATATACAATGCAAGGGTGTATGGGAATTTTACCTAGAGCTGTAGGGAAGAGGAAAGATGAAGAAAGAACAGGTAGAATATTTAAAGAAGAAAAAGAAAGCAAATTTTGTATGTTCTGAATCAGCTTGTAAAACATAGTATCATCTTTTTAATGTCAGATGAAAATAAAATCAGCATAAGCTGAGAAAAGCAGTAGATATTTTTAGGCAAAGAAAAAAATTTAAAACATTTTAATGATACTTTTTGACACTCTTCTTAATTTGGTGAATATAATCATGAAATCAAGTAGATCTCAAAACAATCGAGTCTTGTTAACAGAGAACATTGTAAAAATCATTTATGGAAGAAATAGGTTAAAATGAATATCACTTGATGTTTTTTGACCCATTTTAGAGTTGTTTCAGTTAAAAAAATCAAAGATGGAATATATTCAGATTAAGCCTTTCTTGAATCCCTTCTGACCAGGGACCAGGGCTATGAATAACTAGCCTTACTATCACCCAGAATGTATTGGAAAGAAGATTATTGCAGAAGCGGTTAGGTCAAATTTTTAGACTGTATCATTTGATCTCCCCTTTGATTTATGTTAAACTTGTCCTAGTTTTTATTATTTTCTCCTTTTTCTTTGATTGAGGTTTGGTCTGATTTACTTTGTGATTGTTGTTGCTATTGTTATATGTTGTTTGTGGAATTGTTGGCTTTTAAAAATCTGTTCTTCAGTGTTTCTGTCTGTGAAATCAGGGAAAGGTAAAACAACAGGGGCAGTAACTCAGTAAAAGGACTCCATGCAAGAATGGTGCCAGGAGAGAGAAGTTGAAGGAAAATGAGAGCTTAGAATGAATATAAGAATGAAGAAATAGGACTGAGCTCCAGTGGCATAGTGTTTGTGTGCAAGACCGCAGCCCACAAGGTTGGCAGTTCAAATCCAGCAGCAGTTCTTCAGGAGCAAAGCTGAACCTCCTACTCCCACCAGGGGACAGTGATGCCTCTTCCCGCCACCCTCATAAAAAAAAAAAAAGAATGAAGAAACTTCTAAAATTGATTACCATGATTATGGTACAATTCTTAAGTTGATTGAATTTTATGATTTGTGAATTATATGCCAGTAAAACTATTTTAAAATAAAAGGAAAATAAAAAGTGTTCATTAACATACACCAAAAAATAATGTTTGATGTGATAATTAAATTATTCTAATAACTATATTTGAATAAATTAAGAAGAAATAAAATTATTTTCTTGCTACCAAGTTCATTTCTATATTAAATCTACATCAGCTAATCATAAGCTCACTGCTGTGGAGTGGATTCAGACTCATAAGGACCCCACAGAGGTTTATGAGGTTATAATTCTTGCTGGGAATGGGTAACCTCTTGGTATATTTGGTACTTTTGAAGCACTGAACTTGCATTTATCAGCTGAACACTTACCTGCCAACATCACTTGGATTTCTTCAGTACTAGACTTTGAAAAATATGCCACAGTATAGAAATGTCATCAAGGTTTAGTGACATGTCTCCCCACTGGAAGCTCAAAGCCATAGTCAGTGGATACCCAAGGTCAGTTGGTATAACAAAGACAATGTTATCTATAACCAACTTTGGTAAGAAAAGAATAGGGCCTTGAAAGCTAATGAAAAGTCATCTAGAAAAAGAAGAGTGAGGAAAATAAAAAAAATATGGAAACAATGAGTTCAATAGACTAATTCAACGTGTGAAAAAGCATCAGATATCACCATAATTTGAAACTACCAATTACTCTGAAAGAATTGCTATTAGACTGAGCCCCGGTGGCGCAGTGGTTGTATGCGGGACTGCGGTGGTTCAATCCCAGGAGCAAGGCTGGGTAGCTCGCTCCCACGACCACCAGAGGGCAGTGATGCCACCCCCAAAAAAATTGCTATCAGAACTTCCTGGGAAGAGTGGGTGAAAAGAATGTGGTACGGATTACAAAAAGCTTTATGTCCACTGATCTGATAGAGTCTGGTGGAACCCCCAAGACTATGGTTCTACTGATTTGAACTTACCTCCACGGTTCACCTTAGTCTATAGGGGAATAATAACACTAGAATGCTCCACACACCTTAGCCCAATCAAGAGTTTGAGATCAAAATGTCAATGTTTGCTCAAGAACACAATTAATATTGGTAGGAATGGAGGAATAGAAAAAGGAGACAGGGAGGGAGTAGAATAAGTTATATTACTTTGAGAGGATTACATTAAGTAAGATGAAGCAAAAAGTATATGAATTATAGGATGTAAAACTGATGATCTGCTCTGTAGACAACCACATTTATTATGTGTGTATATACATATGTATACACACATATATAATTTTAAATGACTTGTGATACAGCAATTTAATCAGTTATTAAGATGTTTATCCATTTGGGGATATTTATCTATATCATCTCTATCATCTATCTATATACATGCAGATGCAGTTAGTTTACATTTTAAAACCTTATCACTTGATCCCCCTGATAACATATATAAAATAATATAAATATTACCTATATATATTTCCCCTAGAAAATTTCAGATTCGGGTGACTTTGCAAGCTAGTTCTGCTTCCAGGGCCCTAAAAGAGAAGAAGAAAAATAAAGGAGGATTCATGCCTTAACAAATTTAATTAGTTTTGTTTATCTATTTTACCCAAATTAGAAAAGGATAGTATAAAACCGCTAATTAAATATCAATCATTTTTTCTGTATATTAGTTTTATAATTCTTTAATATTGGTTCAATGATGCCAACTCACAGAATAATATGCATTTATTTATTTATTATTTATTTATGCATTATTTATGCATTATTTATTTATTTATTTATGTAAAATTCCTGATTATATGAAATTGAATATACTGTTTTGCATTATATTGTGATTTAAATGATCAGGTGATTAAGTCATTTAAAAATCAGGAATATTATAAGCAGAAATCTTAGGATAATGACAATCTCTGAGGAAAGGTACATGGGAATGAAGCACCCTATAAATATTCTATTTCTTAAGCTGGGTGATAATCACCCAGGTATCTGGATTATTATTTATTGAATTACCTATACCAGAGTCTATACATTTTTGTAAGTATAATATCTTTTTTTTTTTTTTGGGGGGGGGGCATCACTGCTCTCCGGTGGTGGGAGTAGGAGGCCCAGCCCCACTGCTGGAATTGAACCTCCGTCCCAGTGGGCCGCAGTCCTGTGCACAACTACTACGCCACCAGGGCTCAGCCCAGTATAATATCTTTCTAATAGAAGAATATGTTATATTACATAGACCAGAAATAGCAAATAAAAAGATAGGTTTGTGATATTTACTTATAGGAAAATAATAAAACTATGAAAACGTTTCATAATTAGAGTTGCTACCTGAAGTTCTTCAGCGGAACTGAAAAACAAAATACATGCAAAAATACTGACTGAGCAGCTGCATTTTGTATAATGGGAATTGGGCCTCCCAGATTAGGCAGCCTGAACTACTTATTTAATCTGTTTAGAAAATGGTATGTTCACAGATGGTCAGAGAGAATAATAAAAATGAAAATTCTACAGAGGATTCTACAAAGAAATGAAGGAACATTTTTAAGGCTATAAGCCCATCGTTCAGATTCAGTTACAGACTTTGGAGAGTAAGGTATGCTTCAAAATAAGAGAATTATTTTGTTGTAAAGTTTAAGACTTGATAACAGGGGATCATATGAATGCCAAGAAGTAAGTAGGATAAAAAAGACAGAAAGAAGTTTACTGGAATTGTTGCCTACTACAGGAAAATATCATTTTTATTATTGCATTTTTCATAATTGTATGCTTATTCTTTAGGGATCATTAACTTATGAGTTTAAATCGATTTTACATGAAGCAGACTAATTTGGTGTTTCTGATAAATTGGATGATTATGAGCATTGTGTTTTGATGATGACTTTCATATTTTACCAATACAACTGACTTCTTGAAAGAAATACATATTTAAGCGATGCAGGTCTACTGATATATGCCTATAATAGAATAATTTTACCAACATTTCTTGTCTGAGATTGATCAAAAATACAGTCAAGATGGAATGGTCGTGATTGGTGGTTAGAAATGAAGAGGAAGGAACAGTGGTTGGAAAATATGGTCTTGGTGATAGGAACAAAGCTGGAGATTATGTAGTACACTTTTACCAGACCAATGACTTGTTGATCATAGTAAAAACTTTTTTCCAACAGCACAAAAAGTGGACTTTTTCAAGTGGATTACACAGAAACCAATTTGACTGCATCTGGGCGAAGAGACAATGAGGAGTGCAGTATCAAATACCAACCATGAAAGTGACACCCAGGGTTGTCTGGAGGCAGTCATCAATCACTCATAAATAAGCCCAGGATAAAGCTAAAGAAAATTAAAACAAGTCCAGAAGAGCCAAAATATGACCTGCAGTCTGCCCCACCTGAATTTGGGGACGATCTCAAGAACCACCTCATAGTGTTGAACACTAATGACAGGAGATATGATTAGTTGTGGGAAGACATCAAAATCATGCTTCATGAAGAAAGCAAAAAGTCATTAAAAAGATAAGAAATAAAAGATTCCTGTGGATGTCAGGAGAGACTCTGAAATGTTCTGCTGAGCACTGTCCTGCAGCCAAAGCTGACTCAAAGGGACCCTCTCTGGGATCCTCAAACTGTAACTGTGCAGAAAAAGAAAGAAAAGAGTCTTTCTTCTGCAGAATTCTTGGTGATTTTGAAATGTTGAACATATGGATCACAGGCCAACACATAACCATGAGACCACCAGAGGTCCATAATTGTACAGTAGCTAAGGAAATGGGGGAAAGGATGAAGTCAAAGAGCTGAATAGAATATTTTAAACAGCAGCTGTAGAAGACAAAGCAAAATGTTTGCATGACACATGCAAAGAATTAGAAAACCACAAAGGAAGAACATGCTGGGTGTATCTTAACTGGAAAGAACTCAAGAAAAATCCATACCTTTAGTTTAAAATATTGAAATATTCTATGGGCCAAATATTGAATAACTTAGAAAGCATTGGAGGGAGATAGAAAGTATTGACATTGTACCAAAAATAATTAGGTGGCACTCTACCAATTCAGGGGGTAGTATATGAGTAAGACCAATGGCAATGAAAAAATAAGTTCAACCTACACTGCTTTAGCCAAAATAATTTTTTTTAATCCCCAGGAATTGAGGTAATATCAAATGAAATGTTCCAGCATGCTAAATGAAATGCTGGGTGCACTCATTTGTTTATGTCAGTATATTGGAAAAACTGCTACTTCTCCAACAGATTGGAAGAGATCCACTTTTTATACCTTGTCCAAAGAAAGGTGACCCAGAAGAATGCACAGATGATAGCATGACACCATTGACATCATAGGCAAGTAGAATTTTGCTGAGAATCAGTCAACAGTTGGTTGCAGCAGATTTTCCACAGGAAGCTGCCAGGTTGTTAAGCTGGATTTGGAAGAAAACATGAAAACAAAGGATTCTGTTGCTGATGTGGGCTGAATCTTGGCTGAAATCAGAGAATAGGGGGGAAAGAAACATGTGTTTCCTTTACTGTGCAAAGGCCTTGAACTGTGTGGGTGACAATAGTCATGGACGGTCAAGAAGTTGCTACCTGAACTTCTTCAGTGGAACTGAAAAACAAAATACTTACAAAAATACTGACTGAGCAGTGGCATCTTGAATGGTGGGAATCAGACTCCCAGATTAGGCAGCCTGAGCTACTTCTTTAAACTTTTTAGAAAATGGGATGTTCGAGGAATGGAAATTCCAGAGCCCTTAACTGTGCTCACGCGGAACGTGTCTGTGGATCAAGAGGCAGTTCCATGTACAGAACAAGGGCATAGGGTGTAGTTTAAAATCACGAAAAGGAGAGGTGTGTCAGAGTTGTGCTCTCTCACCAAACTTAATCAATCTCTATGATGAGAAATCATCACAGAAGCTGGTTTTAATACTGTTAATATTCATCACCAGCAGCATCATTCACATAATAATAACACATTGACTCTTCTTTAGCCTTATTCTTTGATAGCTTTCCCCTGGATATGAAGCACTGGCCACACACAGGGTGCGTGAAGCAAGCTGATGGCTTTGAAGGGATGTCTTGGTTCTTTAAGACTTAAAGAGATTTCCTGTAGCAGATTTGCTGATGCAAAAAGTCCTTTGAGAAACTGCTGTTGCTTCCATGCACTTGCATTGTGGATCTAAAATATGCGAGTCAACTTTCTTCAAAAGTACACTATGCCTAACAGATTATTGAATCCAAGGAAACTTGGGAAATTTTAAATAATAATTTAAAGCATATAAAATTTAGAGATACAGGAAAGGCAGTGAAGAAGGAAATTTATAGTTTAATGCCATGTATATATTAAAAAATAACTAAATCCAATGATCTGAGTTTGGTTATGAAATTGGAATAGAAATACAATTGTTACCTAAATGCCTTGCTAGCTAGTGTAATAATACATACTAGCTAAGTAGATAGAATAAAAATATATTGACAAAATTAAAAATCAACAAAATATAAAGAATAGAGAAAACAATGAAATAAAAGCTAGTTCTTTTTTAAAAAATCAATAAATTTAATATGTTTCTAGATAGTCTGATTCAAAGAAATAAAGAGAAAGATACAAATTACCATACATTAGCACTGAAACCAATGAAGGACAATGAAAAATGCAAAGTCATTGACAATAATTTGTATAATCCAGGTGAAATTACATTTTTATGTGAAAAAGAAGTGAAAGTAAAAAATTCAAAATGAAGCAGAATTAAAAAATCAAAGACCCCTATAAAATTCAAAACGTTGAGTTCATTATTAATTTTCACAGAAATAAAATCTAATCTCATTATCAACTATGATTTTATTGGTGAACTTCAGAAAATAGTCAAGAAATAAATCTTGCATCAATTATTTCACACAGAAAAGTGAAATGTTGCTCAGTTTATTTTATGAGGTCAGTAGTACCTAATCAAATCCTAACAAGATTTAGAAAAAAAAATTTGAGAGGATGTGGTTAAAATTTATATGAAGGATAAAGGACATGAACTAGGAAAACAGCTTTCAAGCAGTAAAACATGGTTGAAGGATTTCTACTGGCTGATTTCAAAACATAGTGTAAACATTCCCTAGCCTGAGGGTGGAGGGTTGGGCTAGGGAATAGACCTATAGATTATTATAACTATATAAAAAAGATAGACCATCCACAAATAAAACTTACAAATATATTTTTGAGATGATGCCAAGATAAGTAAATTAAAAAATATATTTCCCAGGAACAATGTTGGAAGCTTTCACTATTTGTATAGCTAAAATAAACCTTGAATTCTGACCTAATGTAAAACACATCTAATTGACCCAATACAATAGCAAAAATTTATTGCATTTTTATAAGAATTCTCAGCAAAAGATCTTTGTGGTTTAGGTTAGTCAAAGACTTCTGAAAACTGAACAAAACCCCCAAAAGGAAAAAATGAAATTCTGTATCAAAATACTGTTAGTACAATAACAAATCTGAAAAGTCAAACCACATATTGGTGAAAAATCATTGCAAAATATATTTGACCAAACTTTTGTATGCAGATAAATGAAGTTTGAGTAAAAGTTGGTAATTGCTAGAAAGACATCATAATTAATATAAAGGAACCAAAATTTTTGTAAATACTTAGCAAAGTACAAAATGTTAGAGCCACATTGGTTGTCAATAAAGAAGCACGTTATGAAGCAAAGTAGACCCTTATCATACAACTCTGTAATCTTATTTTTAAACATCCATATAATAATAGGGAAATTCATCTATATAACGATACGTAAGAGTCATGTTTGTAGCTATTTTGTTTTACAGATAGTGAAAATAGCTGAAAACCTACCATCAACTGGTGAACAGATAAACACATTTTGGTATAAATTTGTTTGGGAATAACATAAAACAAAGTATTTACATATGCATTGCTATAGGCAGATCTTACAATCTTTATTTTAAATGAAATAAGCCAAGAAGTAAAGACAACCTACAAAATTATTTATATGAAATCTTAGAAAAGGATACTACCGTGATAAAGATACAACAATACAAACATTGATGAAAGTAGATCAATGATTTTCTAGAAAAGGATGGTACAGGGATAGAGTACAATGGGTGTTGAGGAAACTTTTCGTTCTGAGGGCTGTGCATTTGACTACTAACCACAAGGTTGGCAGCTCAAATCCACCAACTGCTCTCAGGAAGGAAAATAGGTCTGTGTATTTCTATAAAGACGTACAGTCTTAAAAGGCCTCAATAGGGGTTTTGTTAACCAGAATTGGCTCCATGGCATTTGATGATTCTGAGATGCTTACATAATCGTGTGCAATTATCAAGTGCTCAAGTCCTATATTTAAAATGGGCAGATTTTTCAAAGTCTATTGCTATTGTGTTGATTTCAGCTCATGAACTCCCAAGAATATATGGGTAGAATTGTACTGAACAGGAGTTTAATGAGTGGCTTCCCTCCCTCACCTAAACAGCACATCTCCAGGACTTTCTTCCTAGGCTTCTCATAGTGGATTCAAACTCTCAACATTTTGTTCAGTCCCCAAGTGCAGTAAGTGCTTGCACCATTCTGAGATTCCATATGGATTTTAGTGTCAATCAGTAAAGTTATACTATAAAGAAGTTTAAATTTTTATACATTAATTTCCCCAGATCTCTCTTATAGTAAGTTTTGCATGAGTAGCTTCCAGAAAGTTTGTTAAAAATTCATAAATCTGTGTTCCATATCAAGAGATACTCTTTTCAATGGGAGCTTCCATTTTCACAAGAAGCTGTTCTATAGACCCGACACTGGAATTTTGCAAACAACACCTACTCTGAGCAGGAAGCTCCACAAAAAGTCTCTTTCAAGAAATTTTATTTGTAGAGGTTATATTTTCAGGGAACAGTTTTGTGCAGTCATGTTTTTATGACCACCATGAAGCACAGCACTTAATAAATAAGTTGTGTCATGCAGAGCATACAAGGAGAACATATAAGGATTGCCATTTAGGTTGTTTGCCTTTAGGAGTGGGAGCCGATGCATTTTCTAGAAAAGCATAAGCGACAGTGAGTGTGGGAAACACCACTTTAGACAAAGCAGTCTGTCATCCGTTTCCCAAATCACTTTGGGCAGTCGAAAGTGCTGGAGTGCCTGTGCATGCTGACTGCGAAGGAAAGGGAGCCAAAGCTGCAGCCTGAACGAGGCACCACTTGCTGGTGCCAAAAAACATGGATATGTTGCCAGATTCCATGAGATCAGCACAGCAGAGGGCTTTAGAGGGCTCTCTTTCTCTCACCTAAAGATGTGAGGCACAGTGAGAACTTCAGCCGTGAATATTTCCAGTGCCCCATAAGAAGGTAGGAGACAACAACGTGGATGCAGCCTTGAGGAACCCTCTAGGGAGATAAGCCTATCAGAATCAGAGGGGTGTCCTTTGTGAACTATGGTGAGATGGTGTCACAGTGTACATTCCCTGCCAAGGTTCAGACATAGATGAAAGTCTCTCTAGAATCACTTTGGACCACAGGTGAGGGATGTTAATAGCCTTGCTGTCAAACAGAGAATATTATATTATAAATTAATAGAGATGTACTTAGGTAAAAATGTAATAAATATATAAATCTATAAATCCCCCCTCACCAGGGATGTGTCTGGCCTTGTTATCATGCAGAGTGTACTGCAAAGTGGATTTTTGCAGAAGCAGTCAGGTTAAAATTTAGTGTCATATCATTTGATTTCCATTTTGGCCCATTTAAAATTTATTTTAGTTTTTGGTATTTTCTACTTTTCAACTGAGGTTTTTCTTTGATTTACTTTGTTCTTGTTAGACTTGTTCTGTTGTTTGATTTGGGGAAGGCATGTTTTCCTGCATGTGAAATTCAGGATATGTGTATATGCAGATATACATATTACCTGGGTTAACGGTTTCTTGGGGCTCTGGTACAGGAACATGGGGAATGGAGGACGTAATAACAATGGATGCAAGAAAGAAAAAGATGTCCTAAAATTGATTGTGTTGATCAATTTTAGAACATTTAATATGATTGATAACATGATTAATACTTGTTTAGTCCAGGTAGACTAGAGAAACAAATTCATAGACATGCATAAGGATATAAGGGAAAGTTTTATATACTAGAGGAATGGGACATTGAGAAAAGATCCAAGTTGTGTCTACCACTGTGAACTGGATGGGTTTTGCTACCTACATGTGGATTTGCTGATGAGGCATGACTCAAAATTAAACAGCTACAAAACACATTAATAACTGTAAGGGGAATTTGGGGTGAGCAAGATAATAGGCATATGTGAGTGGATATAAACTAGTATTAGTTATTTTGAAAAAATACAATGGCATTATCTTGAAATTCAATTCTGTCTGTGATGTGATAGCACATCTATATGCTTATAGGGAAGGTCAGATAGTACACATATTATTCACATTTATGCTCAAGTCCCTTAAGCCAGGGATTAAGAAATAAAAGGATTCTATCAACTTATTGAGCCTGAAATTTATCAAAAATATGATCAAGATCAATGAGTTGAAATCAATTTGATGGAAATGACTTTGATTTAATTTAGAAGGCAAAGTTTGGAAACAAAGGAAGGAGCACTACTTGATAAACTGGCTTTCATGATAGTACTGAAACTAGATAATTGCATGATATGATTTGCAAGACTAATGATTTCCGCACTTCAAATATCATTTTTCAAAAATGCAAACAGCAAATGTACACATCGACCTCACAAAATAGAATACTCAAAAATCAAATTGACAATGATATAGGAAGTCCTGATAGATAAACTCATTATCAACTGTCAAAACAAAGCTGTGGAATAGACCAATTGTTCATCAGTAAGTTGAGAGTAAAGTAAAAGAAAATTAAACCATTTCATGACAGCTGAAATGCAACCTTGACTGTATCCCACCTGAATTCAGCAAACACCTCAAGAAAAGATTTGGCACTCAGTAAAAAATGCCTGAAGAGCTATGAGATGACATTATGAACATCTTATATGAAGAAAGAAGAAGGTAATTTAAAAAATAAGAAAGACTAGATCAAAATGGATATCAAAAGAGACTTTGAAGCCTGTTTTTTGACCAAGGAGTGGCTAAAACTGATGGAATACTCGATGAAGTAAAAGAAGCAATGGACATTCCCAAGTGCAGTTGGAGAAGACAAAGTAAGAATTATAATGAAATATATAAAATTCTGGGCTCAGAAAATCAGAAAAGGAGAATATATTCAGAATATCTCAAGCTTATGGAGGAACAGGAATGGCATTGAAATAGTGTAGTTTCTTGGGCAAAATAATGAATGATGCAGGAAATATAAAACAATGATGGAAGGAATGTACTAAGTCACTGTACCTAAAAGGACTGCTTGACATTTAACCATGGTAAAAGATAATAAAGAATTAAAAACTAATGTTTTGAAGAAGGAAATGATTAACTAACTGAAGACGTTTGCAAAAAAGCCAAGGTTCTAGAAATTGACAGAACACTGATTGAAGTATTTCAACTAGCTGATGAAGCACCAGAAGACACTCCCTTTATATGCTGAGAAACATACTGGAAGACATCCATCTTTTAATCATACAAAGGAAACCTTGTCCATTGGGGATTAATGTGATATCATTAATATCACAGGCAAGCAAAATTTTGCTGATGATAATCCAGACACAACTACTTCAGCAGTATATCATCCACAGGGAATTTCCCGATATGCAAGCAGGCTTCATGAGGACAAAGGGATCCAAATATATTATTCCTGATGTCACTTAGATCTTAGCAGAGAATATCAAATTTCAATAACACCTCCAGGCCTAGTTGTTCTGGCAGTTTTATGTCAACAGTGTTGTTAGATATCTTTGAATCTAGTGGACTCATAGCTGCCCTACAGGCATCATAAGGAAACGCTGTTCAGTCAGGTAGCATATTTCTATGGGTGTTTGTGTTTTATTGACTATGCAATGTTTACTTGTGTTTTATTAACTGTGGAAAGGCATTCAACAATTTGGATCATAGAAAACTATGGATACTATTAGGAAGAATGAGGATTCGATATACTCACTGTGCTCATGAAAATCCTCTGTGGATCAAGAGGCAATTGTTGAACAGAATATTTCATTCTTTAAAATTAGAAAAGGCGCATATCACAGTTGTATATTTTGACCAGACTTACTCATTCTGCATGCTGAGCAAGTAATCTGAGAACCTGAGCAATATGAAGCACCAGGCATCAGGATTTGAAGATGGTCTATTAACAACCTGTGATATTCAGATGATACAATGTTCCTTGCTAAGAGCAAAAATGACTTAAACCATTTATGATGGAGATCAAGAATTACAGCCCTCAATGTGGATTTCATTCACAGTAAAGAAAATCAATATTCTCACAACTGGTAAAGACATAATGTAAGCAGAGGAAAGAGGGAGGTTGTCAAGCATTTCATTTTGCTTGGATCCACAAAGGATGCTCACGGGGGTAGTAGTGGAGAAATGAAATGACCTAGTGTACCAGCCAAATCTGCTGCACGATGCTTCTTTAAAGTGTTAGGAAACCAGGATATTACTTTGAGGACTAAGATAGGACTTAAGTCGGGCATATTCCTGTACATGTATGTTATTGTTGGACAATGGGAAAGAAAGACTATAGAAGAGTGAATAGCATTTGTATTGCACTGTTGGCAAAGGATTTGGTTGTAATAGGGACTTCCAGAAAAAGAAATTAGCCTGTCTTGGAAAGGGTATTTCCAGAATATTCCTTAGAAACCAGGATGGGGAAATATCAAGAAAGACTAGATCTTGACAGGAACATCCTTTTCAGTAAAGGGGAGGCTCAGAGAAAAAGAGACGGATTGACACATGCCTCTGTGAATGGCCTGGTACAAGAACAGTTATAACAACGGCAAGCACATGGCTGAGCAGTGTGTCTTTGTGTTGCTGGTAAGGTTTCTGTGAGTCCCACAGATTCAATGACAGATAACAACAGCAGCAGCATAAAAGTGCCAGAGTGAGCTAGGGACTTGACATGTTTCAATTTCTACACTCCACTTGTTCATCCATCTTGAATTTCAAGTTGACTCTTGTAGAAATATTCACATTTCAATTCTCCTTCCTTCTGCTACTTAGATCCTGGAAAAAAAAAAAGCTAGTTCTTAATATTTTTCCATAGTATTCATTCTTAACTCAGTTTTAAAATGCTTATTTGATCCATTACACTGGTAATTATTTTAAGAAAAAAAGTAAAAAATGTTATAGAAAGTTGGGATAGAAAGGGGGACTTGATTATAAGGATCTGCATATAAACTCCTCCCTGGGGTACAGACAACAGCCAAGTGGTGAAAGGAGATACCAGACAGTGTATGATATGACAGAATAATAATAATTTATAAATGTTCAAGGGCTCATTAGGAAAGAAGAATGGGGAAGGAGGGGGACAATGAGGTGCCAATACCAAGGGCTTAAGCAGAAAGCAAATTTTTTGAGAATGATAATGTCAACAAATGTACAAATGTGCTTAGTATACAATGGATGGCTGTATGGATTGTGATGAGTTGTATGAGCCCCCAATGAAATGATTTAAAAAAAGAATTTGGGGGAATCATGCCAGGTCACCTATTCAGTTAATGCTAACATAGGAAAAGATTACATAAAAATGTATTTTTAGATTTCTAAAGTAATTTTTATCATTTGTCAATAAAATTTGTATAGTATATAGGTTTCTTATTTTCCATTTTAGCAATGTAGCAGAAAATTTTAGTATCAGAGGCTTTAGTGCACAGCAAATTAAGCAAATATATGATGTGTCTTTTTAGAGTTGACATTCTGACACGAAGCAGTGCTGTGTGAAATATAAAAGGCAATGAATGAGTCTTTGAGATATTGATTAGGCTGCTCCCTGAACACAATGGCAAAGGTCTAGCTGAATCTCTATAGAGATCTGTTCTGTTTTCTCCAGACATGTTCTTATGTCTTCCTTGGGAGGAAGGGAATGGACAAAAGTCAACCATGATTATTTTCCCAGCATTTGCATTCCAATAGAAAATGTGGTTTAAAAAAGGGAAAGAAAAAGAATGTTCAGGTGGCTATGCCTCCATGCGCAACTACCCAAATATGTTTTGTTAAGGAATGTTTTAATTCCCCTCAGGGCTACTTGATTTATTTTCCCTGTAAAATAATGAAGGAGAGTCAGTTTTAAGCTGAGCAATGCCTCAGAGGCCTTCTTTCTCCAGTGCAAGGGCCAAGCACATTTCCTGCCATCTGTTTCATTCCTTCTTCTGGTGCTTATTAGAAACCTGGCAGCCTTGGGCAGATGGAGAAAACTGGCAGGCCTTGTTCTTGATTTGTAAAAGCAGCCCAATTTGTTAGATTTGCCAAGTGAGTCCCCTGTGGTAAAGATAGAAAGCTATTGAAAGTCTTAGTTGAGGGCAGTCTTTCTTAGTACAGGGAAGAGAGCTGAAACGGAGAGAGCCACTAACATTTTGGGACAGCCCCAAATGCAATTCCGTCTTCAGGTTTGAGTCTTTGATGTGTCCTTTCCAGCACGATATGCATTCAGTGACAAATACTGGTCGTAATCCACTGTCTGCATTAGGGCCTCTTGCCATCTGGTCTTCAAAGCTCGCTTAAGAGGCTTTGGGATGTGATCCTCTACTTGCTCTGTCTTATATGGAAATCTCAAGTCCCACTTTCCAGTTCTTGGAAACTAAAACTCTATTTCCAGTCAAACAGACCAAGTGCTTGACTTGAACCCATCCAGAGGGAATAGGGAAATTGTGGACAGGGAGAAGTCAGAACACTATAGAGCATAGTAGCGCCATGCTTAGAGTTTTCAGGCATCCGAACTCCTCAGCTACTGGTTTGGTTTCAGTTTTTAATGCAAAGTAAATTTTTAGGCTTTTTCCCCCTTAAGTGACAGGAAATCTAATGCTTTCGCTCCCACTTTAACGCCTGATTGTCCACTTTGATCATACTCTGATGTCCCGCATATCACAGCCTGGGTGTCTCCTGTATAGGTATAGAACAACCATCCCTGATTCATTCACCATTTGGGGTTGAATAAAATCAGATGAATAGACATCTAACACAAATGATCCTGAGGGAAACAAAGCAAAAGACATTCCCTTTAAATGACAGATCATGTGGAATAATGATAGCAACACAATTAAGGATCTCTTATGTACATACTTGAGTTTCTACAGTTTAGACTTCCTGGTTAATAAACTCATTCAGAACATAGAACGATGATTCCTTGGATTACATTAGAAGCAGATGCATTGCTTACTGAGTAAGCATCATGATGGTATATGAAGTGACTTCAAATGATTCATGGAAAAATTGAATTTAAAAAGACAATATTTCCTCACCATCATTTTGATGGTGTAAATACCCAGATTTTATTTTAAACTAAATTCATATTTTGAAGTATGCCATCTCTCTTAGGAGCATTGAGGATGTGGTGGGTTAGATGTTGATAGCAGTTTGAAGCCACCAAGCTGCTCCAAAAAAGAAAGATGAGACTTTCTACTGCCTTAAAGAGTTCCAGTCTTGGAAACCCACAGGGTCAGATCTGCCCTGTCCTGTAGGTTTGCTGTCAGTCAGTGTTAACTCAGTTACAATGACTTTGTTGCTGTCTTTTTGAAGAACCTTACAATGGGGTCTCAACACTATTACATAGCACAGTACTCAAACCCAAATGTCTTAATCAAGGACTAGATGAGCTATTCTGAGTCTGTCTTTCGGTACAATAAGTTTGTCTGGCAATAAACACATATGATCATTTCACATACTAAGGTATACCACCAGACCATTACTGTTGGTTAGACCATATCCCCAAGATACCTTTTCCTCTGAAACTCCAGGCTCATTTCTCCTGTTTCTCAGGTGTGTGAAACTCAAAGATCTGCAAGAACAAGCACACTCTGCCTCATATATCCCAACTCTTTAGTTTACAGAAAATTCTTCAATAAAGACTTAGCTTTCCAATGGGCTTTGTAAAAAATTCTTTTCTTCTTTTAAAATGTTCAGCCCTTCCTTCTGAAACTTTCCAGTTAGGCTTCTTAGTCTGTTAAAATATTTTAAATCCAAAATTGTTGCTATGAACATTCTTTTCTGTTTCTTGTTCCAACTAAAACTTATCCTTTCTTTGAGAGCCCTCCTTCACCTTAGGTTCACTCAACTAAATGTTTGTTATCCTTCTGTAGTCTGTGTAATTCTTTGATATGTTTGAATGCCTGCGATTGAATCAGTGGGGTCTATGATTCCACGTACTGTCTTCAGTCACTTCTATATATTTAAAAAATACAAACTCCTTTACAGTATCTGTCATCAGATTTTAGCTACCATTTTCTCTCACTGCCCTGATATCCTACCACTACCAGCCAATGACTTTGCCTTCCATGAAACATGCTGATTTCTAAAGACAGCAATGACTGGAAGAGGACCAAGGCAAACTGTGGAAGAGCACAGTGAGTTGTGGGCACCACAATTGATGTCATGAAATGAAATATGTATGGATTTTTAAATGGGAAAACCATTTGCTCTGTAAATTTTCATGCAGATCATAATAAAACATTAAAATAGAATATATTGAGATAGATGTCTTATCAAGTATATCTAGCCCCACTTTTTTGAGTGGTTCTTCCTTGCACCCTCTGACAAAGACTTTAATGTAAGTCTGTTCATCATCAATCATTCCATTGCCTCTGAAACCATGAGTGCACATTTCTATCTTCTTGACTCATTTTTTCTTTCAGAGTCTTTTTATCTTCTGCTACAGCTATTCTAGCAACTTTCTGACTTCACTGAAATTTAAGAACTGTTGGTGATTGTTCATGTTCTATCTCCTCTGTCCCCATTTGCTTATTTAAGAAAATCTTCTTAGATATTGGGTTCACTCTTTCTACCACTCATGTTTTTTTGGTTTGTTTTACAAAAGAGTTGTTGGGGAGGGGTGGAAAGACAAATAAGGAACTGATCGCAAGGGCTCAAATAGAAAGACAAGGCTTTGAAAATGACAATAGCAACATATGTACAAATGTGCTTGACACAATGGATGGACTGGTGGATGGTAATAAGAGCTGCAAGAGCCCCCAATAAAATAATTTTTGAAAAAAGAATTCTTGGATATTTGCATTTTCACTTCATCACCTTACATTGTTACCTGTAAGCATTATAATTGAGCTATGTCTTCCTCTTTACTTAGTATTACTTAGATAAAGGGAGTAACCCTAGAGAAGAGGAATATATTTTCTCACAGCACTGGAGGCCAGAAGATTAAACAGCCTCTTCTTTCAGGATATGAACCCATGCCTGGTCAGTAGCTCTTGGTGTTCTTTGCTTCCTTAGCATTCATTGGTTATAGAAAATGTTCACATATTATATGTCTCTCCCTGTGTGTGCATATATTGGTCTGCACAGGTGGCACAGGGGCCATATCTAATGTTCTCTGACGGCACAAGGGGAAGGAGGATGCAAGTTCACCCAATTCCAGTAAAGCAGAGATCAAACGGTCTATTTCTCTACGCTCTTCTGAAAACTCTTCCTCTCACAACACCCTCCTTTTTCTGTTGGATTCAATAATCTGCTGCAACAGCCACACAGAACTCTCACAATTAGAGGGTGTGTTAGTCTGAGTGAACTAGAGAAACAAATTCACAAGCACACATATGTCTACAAGAAAGAGTTTTATATATGAGAGCAACTGTACGTTAAGAAAACATCCCAACCCAGTGTCGTCAAAGGTCCTAAGTCTGATATTGGCCCATGTGTCTGATAATAATCTATGCAGTCCTCTTCAGACTCATGAAGCACAGGCAATGACATCAAATACAGGGCAATCATAGGCCACAGGGTAGAAAGTCTTTGGATGCAGTGGTGTTGTCAGCATCTCAGCACTAGCAGGAACCTCTCTGTGGCTTCTCAAGTAAGCTCAGCATGGACAGGAATCTCTAGGTGGCTTTTCCAACTTCGGAGGTCTGATTTCATCAGGGCTGGTCCATGTGGCTTCTCCTCTGGCAAGTCTCAAAGAGAGTCAGCTTTGTGTCTTGTCAGTAGGGCGTCTCCAAAAGACTGGGTAGTGCGTCTCTCACCTCCAAGGGGGAAAGACAGCTGGATTTCCCAGAATTCTCAGGAGAAAGTCAAGCCCACACAGAGGTCTCATTGGCTATCTCCAGACTGACAGACTAGACTCCACCCCGACACTCTTCATTCTCAAATTGACACACGATGAGGTGACCGCTACAGAGGGGTCTAGTAGGGAAGTTAGCAGGTAAGGCTATAAGACTGGACTGGAGCAATCCTTCTTTGGCCAGTAGCCAAGTCTCGTCTCAGATCTCATCCTCTTAGCCCAGTTGTCCCTCAACCCCTTGCAGAATCAGAAGCTCACCTAAAGCTCTGGCTTGTAGTTTGGACACTGCCCCTTTGTTTGATCTCTTGCCTTTTCCCCTTGGCTTCTGGTCTCTGCCTGCCTCTTTTGGTCTATCCAATGTTCTTTGTGCTCCCTGGATGCCTCTTTGGTTGCTTTGTTGCTTCAGAGAGATCTGGAACTCGCTCCCCTGGTGGCTCTTCTTCCTATGGTAACGGGACTTCACAAGGGGAATGGTGGCCCTCTGTCCTCATGGAGTGAGATATTGGTTTTGAGCATATGGACTTTATTGTGCTCAAAAATTCCCCTTCCATTCATATTTTGTCAAGATCTTAGTATCAGGAATGCATCTGGGAAGTTAGAAAAGGACATTTCTGCTTCTTTTGAAATAATCACATAATCTTCACCCTTTGTTTTATGCAGTCTACTATGTTTAATCAACATAGTCCAAAAGTAGACTCCACTTTGATTATTGAACAAATGTTAAGCCATTTGAGCATACATGTTGATTGCAATTCAGGAGGGGGGATTTTGTGGGGTTTTTTAGAGTGTTTGCATCTTTCTTCATAAGGGATATTAGTCTCTCACATTTTATTGTGGTCATGTCTTCTTTGCCTTGTTATAGTATCATGATGATGCTCAGTTAGTAAAACTTGATAAGGTTTTTTCTGTCCTTTTCTATATTCTAAGACAATTTATGTGGAATTCTGTCATGTCTTCTCCCAATGGATAGAATTCCCCAATGAAGCTGTTTGTCCTGGAATTATTTTCATTTGGAAAAAAATTAATGGTATAATCGGTTTCTTATTTTGTTATAGAGCTACTAATATTTTCTCCAACAATCTCTATTAACTTAGGAAGGTAATGTGTTTTTCTTTTTTTTTTGGTAGGAGGGGGGCAACCACTGCCTTCTGGTAGTCGTGGGAGCTACCCAGCCTTGCTCTTGAAGAGCTGCTGTTGGATTTGAACCACCAAGCCTGTGGGCCACACTCCCACACTCAACCACTACGCCACTGGGGCTCACCATATGTTTTTCTTTTCTTTTCTTTTCTTTTTTCTTTTTGTGGGGAGGAGGGCATCACTGTCCTCTGGTGGTCATGGGAAAACCTGAGTGTTTTTCAAAATTTGTGCAGCTCATCTATGTTTTCAAATTTGTTGATCTAGTCTTTATAGTTTTGTTAATTTTTTTTCTTTGAGCTGGTTCTCATGTGATGTTTCCACTTTCTTTTCTTAGTCTTGAATTTTTTCTTAATGTCCTTAATGTTTGCTGGTTACTTGTGTTAATTCTTTCAAGGAGAAAATTTCTATTCTGGTTTTTGCCCCATTGCTTTTCTGGTTTGGGATTCAATTATACCTACTCAAAGCTATTTTCTCTCTTCTGCTTTTGCTGTATTTGATATATTATATTTGCAATCGTGTTTATTTCAATAATTTTAATCTAATTCATTGTTTTTTAAGTTTCCCGGTAATTTTATTTTATTTTTTTTTGGGGGGGGCATCACTGCTCTCCAGTAGTGGGAGTAGGAGGCCCAGCCCCACTGCTGGAATTGAACCTCCATCCCAGTGGGCCGCAGTCCCGCGCAGAACCACTACGCCACCGAGGCTCATCCCTCCCGGTAATTTTAAAGTAGGGTGTCATTCCATGAATGTGACATTCCATGAATGTTTCCATGAATGTGTCTTCTTATTGTTGATTTCAAATTCTCTAAGGTATATCCTTAGATAATGATTTGTAAGCTCTTAATGGTTTCAAATTTATCAAGATTTGCTTTGTTACCCAACATATGGTTGAAAAAACTTGTTTGTTGTGTTAGCGGGCAGTGTCCTATGTATGTTGGGGAGGCCAAGTAGTTTAATTCTTCTGTGTTGTTTAGTTCTTCTGTGTTTTTATTATATTTCAAACCTAGGATCAATTGTGGAGGTATTTTGTTTGTTTTGTAAAGGATTGATAAAAGTTGGAAGTAACTCCATAGCAACTAACAGATAATTGCATTGTTACTATCACTTTGAAAAATCTCGGGTCTGTGGTGTTACTGGTTTTCTTGTTCTTCATAAATTTCTCTGCTGAGTTTCATTTACTTGTGGGATTTGGGATTTTTTTGTGTGTTTTTTTTTAATTGACTGTTATTTTCCTTTTTATTAGTTTTCGTGGCTTTCTTTATTTCAATGAGGCTTTTCCTTTCTTTACAGTTTACTTGTCATTTACTATATTGTCCACAAATTAAGAGAGTATATTCTTTCTTACAAACTGCCTTCCTCTTCATCCAAATGTTTTCTATTTTCATACTTTTTCTAATTAATTTGTCTATTTCTTCTTAGCAGATTGATACTTCTGACTCTCCATTTTTTGTTGTGTAATTTTAAAATATTGCCTCTAGTCTTTTTTTTTTTAATGGGTAGTGATCTCTTGTAAACTAATTTCAAGTTTTTATCCATGGTCTTGTACATTCTCTTATAAAAAAAAGAAACAAAACCAAAAACCACAAGCACTCCATTTAGTATTTTTGTAAAGTTGGTCTTGTATTATAAAGTTCTTTAATTTCTTTTTGTATGGAAACATCCTTATTTCCCCATGATATTGGAAATACAATTTTGGCAGATATGGGATATTAGTTTGGAAAATTTTTGCAGAGTTTTATATGCTATCCCATTGGCTTCTTCTCTGCATAATTTCTGCTAAACTTTTTGGGATTTTAATTAGTGATTCATCATTGTAAGTCACTTTTCTTTTTTTCCTAAGCTACTCTCATGATTCTGTCCTTGTTCATTATGTTGGAAACTGTGACTCCAATAAGTTTTGGTGAATTTGTTTTGGAATCTATCAGCTTCTTGGGTAGTTGAAAAGCATGGATCAATGATAGAAGTGAGCTGATGATCATACAATAGAATTTGCAAAGCCAACAACTCCATCACAGCAAATGTTTTTTTTTTCAAGAAGACAGAAGCCAATTATACACAAAACTTCTCCAAATGGAATACAGAGAAATGATATTGATTGCATATGTGGGAAGATAAAAGAGAAACCCAACATCAAAAGCTAAAACTAGTCTAGACTGAAGAAAATTTAAATAGTCTCACAGGATCCAATATAAACCTTGATCCTATCTCGTATGAATTTTGAGAACATCTCTGTAACAGATTTGATCCATTTGACACTAATGACAGAATATCTGTTGAGCTGTGTGAGAACATCAAGACTAGCATTCATGAAAAAAGAAGGTCATTAAGAAGACAAGAAAGATAAAAAATATAAACCCTGAAACTGGATGTTAAACATAAAGTAAGGAAAAGAGTTGGAAGAAAGGTGCCCAAGTAGATAATTTGAAAGGGCAGCTCTAGAAGAGAAAGACAAATATTATAACAGAATGGGAAATGACTTACCAATAGAAAACCAAAAGGGGAGAATACATTATATCTTAAACAGAAGAACTCAAGAAAAATTCATACCTAGAATTGCTATTTTGAAAAACTCTGTAGGAAAGTTATTGAATAATGCAGGAACAATCAAGGGGAGATGGAAAGAATACACACTGTTCCGGTTATACAAAGCTAACATCTGCTATTTCAGGAGGTAGCACATCAGCAAGAACCAGTAGTGCTAAAGGAAGAAGTTCAAACTGCACAGAATGCATTAGTGAAAGACAAGATGCCAGAAATTGAGGGAATTGCCCTTGAAATGTTTCAGAAAGTTGAAAAATATTGGAAACACTCACTTGTCTATGCCAAGAAATATGTAAGAAAGCTACTTGGCCAAGTGATTTGAAGAGATCCATATTTGTCCCCATTCCAAATCAAAGTGACTCCACAGAATGTCCAATCTAAACAATAATAATCATGGTATCACCCACAAGTAAAATGTTGCTTAAGATCATCCAACTATGTTTGTAGGAGGACATTGGCAAGGAACTATGAGAAGTTCAGATCAGATTCAGAAGAGAACATCAAACAAGAAATATTGTCATTATCAACTGGATCTTGGCTCAAAGTAGAGAATTCACTTGCATATCATTGATAATGTAAATACATTAGACTGTGGACCATAATCAACTCGATAACCTTGTAGAGAATGGGAGTGCTGGAACACTTCATTGTTTTGATTTAGAGCTTGTACATGGATCAAGAGGCAGTTGTAAGAATGGAACAAGGACATGCTGCATGGTTTAAAATCAAGAAAGGTAGGCACCAGATGTGTATCCTTTCATCATAATTGTTCAATTGATATAATGAGAAAATCATCAGAGAAGCTTGATTATAAGAAGAGTGTGGCATCAGAACTGAAGTAAGACTTAGTAACAACCTGTGATATGCAGATGACACATCATTGCTTGCTGAAAGTGAGAAATATTTTAAGTGCTTACTGAGGAAAATCAAGAATTTTGGCCTTTAGTGGTACTTAAAGCTAAATGTAAGAGTGAGGAAAATGCTAAAAACTGGACCTTTGGTAACATCACGATAAATGGAAAAGAGACTGAAGTTGTTAAGGATGTTTGTCTTTCTTAGATCTACAATAAACGCTTATGGAAATATCAGTCAGGAGATCAAAAGATGTATTGCCTTAGGTAAATCTCTTGCACATGACTTCTTTTGAGCATTGAAGGATAAGGAAGTTACTTTGAGGACTAAGGTGTGCCTGACACCAGTCAAGGTATTCTCCATTGCATTTCATGCATGTGCAATTTTGGCATTGACTCAAGAAGACCATAGAAGAATCAATGCATTTGAGTTGTGGTGTTTGGGAAGAAAATTGAAAATACCATGGACTGCCAAAAAGGACAAACTTCTCTGTGTTGGATAAAGTAAGGCAAGGGTGCTCCTTAGAAGCAAAGATGGTAAAATTTTATCTTAGATACTTTGGACAGATTGTTAAGACCAGTCCCTGGGGAAGGACATCATGTTTGGGAAAGTGGATGGACCACAGGGAAGACAAAGACTTTTGATGAGATGAACAAGAGGGACAGACACAGTGACTGCATCACTAGGCTCAGGCATTAGAAGCATTGTGAGGATGGGTCAGGACCAGGTAGTGTTTCCTTCTCTCTTGCATATGGTCACCATGGGTGGGAGTCAACTTGATGACACCTAATATCAGACACAGCAGCTTTGAAGTTCATGCTGGAATTTGAATAATAGTTCACTGATTAGATTTCCTTGAAGGTGGACAGTTCTAATCTTATCACCACCAGCACAATCTTGTGCTTCAAGATTGGCTTTTCAATGTCCTTTCTGATGATGAATGCCATGATATTCCTTCTTATTGTATTTTCTCAGCATCTTAAATGGTATGATTAGCTGATCCAAAATGACAAATACCAGTCCATTTCTTCTCACTCATGACTAGGATTCATTTCAATTTTGACCAGATCCAACCTTCATAGCTTCATACTTGGCATATCGCCTCTCCTGGGGTTATGTTCCATCAAGTGAAGATCGCAAACATTCCACTCCTCCAGGCTTCTTCCCTCTCACATCTCCAGGGTGGTCTTCATTCTAGGAAACTAGCTTCTCCTACATCACATTTTGAATGCACTCTGACCACAGGGCACCCATCTTTCAGCACTATCTTCAGCCATGTTCAACTTGCTTTCCACTAGACCTTAGTATCTAAATTTTTCTCAGCCATGCATACTGTGCTCGGTATTTCCTTCCCCTGGGATGGGGAGTCATGTGCTTCTTCTTTGAAGAAGCTCTTCTGTAACTTCCGTAACATGAGTGATGTTGCTTCCAGGATCACAGCAACACACCCGCCACCACAGTATGACAAACTGACAGACAATTGGTGGATAAGGACCTCACAGCTATTAAATCACTTCATTTCATACAGTGATATGCTTTTATTTGTTTTTAGTCTTACACTGTAAATTTCATGGAGATTTACAGAGAAAATCAGTTTTAATTAAAAAAATGTATACATGTATTATTTTATGTAATTAATTGTAATTCCCACATAATTCTGGTTCCTCTTTATGTTTCTGATTTTCAAATCTACATTCTTTTTTAACTTTACCTGCTTCCTGAATTTTGTCCTTGGGCAAAAACCATTCTTTTGATTTCACATGTTTCAGTATCATAAGGAATTCATATATCCTTACTTATTGATTATAGTTTTGATGTATCCATTGCTTAAAATTGAACCATTAAGGTGAGTCCATCTCCAAAAGTTGATGAGTGATTAAGGGAAATGACCTAATACTTTTCACAAATATTTATCACACCCTTGAATCTAGCCAATATTGCTATTTTGAATATTTTCCTACATTTTCTCTCAGAGCCTTCTCTTGTTCAGTTGGGAATGACAGTGGCATATTCTCATTTTTTTTCTCAGTATCTTGAAGACTCAAATCATAATGTCTATGCTTTTTGAAGTAGCTGGAGAAAAATTTAGGTAGAAATTAATAAAAACAGAATTTCCATTTCAAGGACTCAGAATGCTTTTTAAAAAGTTCTGACTGAGGGCTGAGCCCCGGTGGCATAGTGGTTGTGCACGGGACTGCGGCCCACTGGGATGGAGGTTCAATTCCAGCAGTGGGGCTGGGCCTCCTACTCCCACCACCGGAGAGCAGTGATGCCCCCCAAAAAAATAAAAATTTAAAAAATTAAAAAAAAAAAAGTTCTGACTGAAGGAATGAAAAGTTAGAAATAATTCAACAACTCCAAATAGACATACAAATGGCAAAAATCAGTGTGCAAACCATAAGGAAACAGCTATGACTTTAGGCTTGGCAATGGTTTTAGGCAAAAGAGGGATGGTGATTTATTGCTCATAATTGGGTGGTGAGTGTGGGAGGAATGGAGATGAAGGAAGTCACACTTCTGGAACAAAGGGAAGATAAAACCTTCCTGGTCACCAACTGTTGGGTGCTTATGCAGTCTTTGGTGATTATTCGGTTGCTGTCCTGGCGGCATTACTGAGTGAGCATTGGGCTATCAATTGCTCCTGTCAAGAGGATAGTCTCAAAAACCCCATCTAAAGTCATTATAAGTCAGAATTGAATTGATGACAGTGTGATTTGGTCCTGATCAGAAAGTTGCTTGCAAAAGTTCTAAATGGCCACACTTTATCAGACCAGCCTACAATTCATCATCCCTTTTGTAATTTTGATTGTCATTTGTATCCAGCTTCTTATCCTTTTTGGTATTTAACCCACTTCTGCGTCCACTTTTTTTCTGTAGCTCAAGGTTCCAGGATTATCATATTGATTGACCTCCTGTAATTTCTTTCTTTCTTTTTGCTTTTCCTCAGCTCCAGGGCTTTAGGGTAGCTCCATGTGTCTTCCCTAAAAGAATGCATTTCAGGGCATGAGCCTCATCTAACTTCTTGAAGAAGGACAAATAACCTGGCACACCATCCTGCTAGAGGTGTGCTGTCATTTTACACATCAGAAAAGTACACAAGGTCACACAACTTAGAAATAAGAGAGATTAAATTCAAACTCAGACAGTCTGGCCACTGAGCCCAAATTCTTAGATACCACAGGATGTTTTCTCTTGTATTGGCAGCCTGAATCTTATGGGGCAGGGTCTTCAAATATATGTCAGCCCATGCACATGCTCTCCAGTACAGAACACCAGACAAAATATTTGTATGGATATTGAGCTTCTTTGTTATATCTTACTTCTGTCATAGACCAGAGTTCTCAGACTTTATGTCTTAAGATCCTCTTAAAAATGCAGAAAAATATTGGAAACTTTTGTTTAAGTTAGTTATATCATACAATTGTACTATTAGTAATTGAAACAATTTTGAAGAGCTTACTTCCTAATTAATTTAATGCAGCAATAATTTATTATTCATATTGTGCTATTAATAATGAGCTATTTTGATGAAAGTTATGTAATAAAGGAATAAAATACTTAAAATAATCATTTTTACTTCTTATTCATTGCTATAGTCCCTGTATTCATTGAAGGCAGCTGGATTCTCATGAATGTTTTTGTATTTTATCTCTTGTGCTCCCACACACTGTGTACCCCAAGAAACTGGATTGTGTATTCCAAAACTATAATAAGAGAGAGAAAAGCAAACAAGGGCTTAAAGTTATTAAAAATAGAACTCAGCTACATTACTTTAAGAGCTATTTACTTGAATTTAACTTGCTCATTGTGTTTTCATTCTCCAACACCTGATCCTGAGGCTTTTCTCACTAAAGTAAATCATTATACATATTTTCTTATATTTTCATGTCAATTCCATGATTTTTCCTAGTTTAATTATTGGTGTACTGGGTTTAGGTCATGGCAGGTTATTTTTTTAAAAGCATATGTTTAGTACATAACATTGCTTGGAAAGTCAAATAAACCTCAAAAGTCATTCTTGTCGGTTGTCTGGCTTTCATTCAGGTGATTGGATTAATTATCCCTTTACAAATACAGACAAAAATATCGGTCCTTTGGGGGGTCTCATGTTAAGAAAGGAAGATAGGTAATACGGAGTATTTCAAATATTTGCTATATTCCAAGGTAGTTGGTGTATGAAAAAAGATAAAATAGAGTCCTTCGTGTAGGAGTCTGAAAGAGCTCTGGGGGAGCAGTGGTTAAGAGATCAGCGGCTCATGTAAAGCTCGGTGCCTCGAGCCTACTAGCTTAAACCACAGGCAAAAGAAGTCTGTTTCCCAATAGACTATCAGGGGTCCTCAAACCTTTTAAACAGGGGGCCAGTTCACTGTCCTTCAGACTGTTGGAGGGCCAGACAATGATAATGATGGTGATAATAATAATAATAATAATAACTATGAACAAATTCACTGCAGGTCAGGATGAGTTGGCTGGCTGCTAAGCAGGACAGCAGCGGCGGCTAAAACACCCCATGGGCCTGATAAATGTTGTGGGGGGGCCACATGTGGCCCGCGGGCCATAGCTTTGGAAAGGCCACAAGAGAAGTTCTCCTCTGTCCTGCAGGGTTGCTGTGAGTTAGGCAGGAAGCCCTGCTCTGTCTTGTAAGTTACTTGGCTTCAATGAATGGCATGCAGAGTTGTTGATGGTCTTGATGATATGATGGTGGAGCAGGAGCTTGAAAATGGCCTGAGAGTGAACACGCAGCTTAACTCCAGGAAGATTGTTTCACAAAATGTGAGCAGCAGTGGGCTGAGAACAACATCGTGTGATAAAGAGGTGAAAGTGTGATAGCTGGAGTTTTATGTGAAATAAAATGTATTCCAATTTTAATTTAGCTAACTTTGAGAAATTGCACATAATAAGCACTTGCATGTGTCATGTTATCTGTAAATATAAAGTGATGAACATGTAGGAGAGAATTTCTAAGATCCCAATAATCACTACTAGTCTAAGGCATTTGAAATGGAAATAGAGAAATATTAAACCGTTCATAAAACCAAAATTACTAGTCCTGAACAGTGTCAAAATCATAAGAAAAATAAATTAGGAAAGATGACCCAGTTCTTTATGAAGCAGAAGGAAAATAACTGAGACTCTTACAGATAAGACTATTAGGATATATTCTTTCCTGTCTTACTTAGATCTTTGGCCTAAGCCTGAATCAAGAGTAGACATTTTATCATGTTATCTTCAGGAAAGTCTCAGGTACTTTGAATAAACTAGTTTAAAGCTCATCAATTTTCTCCTGCAATTTTATGATTACTACTTGAGGTATAGGGGATAAAATATGACATGTCGTGTTCTTTCTTCTCCTGATAGAATAGAAATGAGTGCTACTTCCAATGAACCAGAACACTCAGCGATCTCATATGTATCAGAGCAAAACTGTGCTCTCTGGGCTTTTCAATGAACTATTTCTAAAAAGTAGATCACCAAGATTTTTGTCTGAGATTCCCGTGGGTGGACTAGAACTTATTATGTTTGGGGTTGTAGTAAGTGTGCTAAACCTCTGCATCACCCAGGGATTCGAGGTCCCTGTAGACAATGGGTTGGGTGAATATCAAGGCCTAGATAGAGTTCTAACTCAGAAGTCTTAGAAGGGAATGCTTGGAGGGTCACTCTCAGACCTGCAATTAGAGGATTTACGTACATCTCCACCAAATATTGGTTTCTGGACTCCTGTAACTTTCACTAACTCTTATGCTTTTGGAAGTTTCACTTGATTGGATGATTTGGGCTCAAAACAGTGTTTCTGCTTTATGGATAAGATGTTTTCTGCCTGATTATAGCAATAACACATTAATACCCAGTGATATTATAACACTTAATAATTAGATGAAATCATTATATGATTATATTGAACTTCTCCCATATACCAATTGTGACTCACTGGCCTAGAGAAGATTTTGGAATTAATAAATAAGCCTTAAAATATCCAGACTCACTGCAATTGAGTCCATTCAAACTGTGTCCAATATATTAGCTATGTTTACATGTGACGACTGAATGCTTGAAATGTTCTTACCCTAAATTGGGTGTACTACAGATACAGGCGTCCTGGTGACAGAATGGGCTACAAATTGAACTGCTAACATTCAACGTCTCTGATGGAGAAAGAAAAGGTTTTCTGCCCTCACAAAGATTTAGGAACTCAGAGTAGCTGAGCCCCAGTGGCACAGTGGTTGATTGTGGGACTGCGGCCCACTAGCTTGGTGGTTCAAATCCAGCAGCAGCTCTCCAGGAGCAAGGCTGGTGGGCCTCCCACTCCCACAAGAGAGCAGTGATGCCGCCCCCCCAAAAAAACACCTCAGAAACTGAAAGAGGTAGTCCTATTCCCCCACTATGACTCAAGCTCCATCTGCAGGTACTCAGTCATAAGTATAAAATGTACAATATAAATATGCTAAGCATTATTGATTTTCATTAACTCCCTTATTGCATATAAAAGAAAACACTTCCTTTCATACAGAATAAATAATGTTTTATTTTAATGTTCTCAATATTTTGCCTTTTTAAATAAAATTACCAGAAGAGTTTAAATGATATTTTGTAAGTTGCTTCCTTTGGCTAGCATATCTCTAGAAAAATGACCATCAACTAAAAGTAGACCTTCAATGTAGATTTTGCAAAGTGTTATCATTAAATTTTCTTTCTAAAAAAAGTGGAAGAAAGGAAATATGAGATTGTAGGAAGACAGTTCAGAAAGCATTATGGTGTAGGAGAAAAGCTACTTGACCTAGCTTCAAAACTTATTTGGTCTACCTCCTCCTTAAAAAAAAAGTTACTTAGAGTTTCCATGACAATTCAGATTTTTGTGTGCTCTCCACCATAATCCAGAACAAAGTGCAGATAACTTCTTTTGCAATCACCTGGATCATCCTGGTACCCACCAGCAGGTGATGTCATCCATTTGGCAAAGAGTGGTATTGGTAAATATGAGTATTAAACATCCACCTAATACTAAAAGTACACAATGTTACCTTGGTACTTTAGCTTCCTAATATAATCATTGTCACCGTTGCTGATAAGAGTGCTATCATTTCAAGGACTCATATGGCTTAATGCTAATACCTAAGCCATAATATTTTATGTTTCACTAATGTTGTCAATAATCCTAATTATGCTACCAAGTTCTTTCCCTTGACATTGGAATTTAATCACACAACCACTAGGTGCTCCTCAGGTTACAGTATCATAGGATATAAGCTCTTTCTTACTGAACTAAGCAGAAACACTGACAGTTAAGAAGCTAAGAAGAGAATTTCTACTGTCATTCATGATTATGAAAGTCTGAGACTCTTCCTTGCTTAAAAAGCATTAGGTTTTAAGCTTATGACTACCTACAACTGAGATAATTTGCTCCTAAATTCTTCTCAATTGCACAACCTTATTTTAATAACCCTTGCCAATTGACTACTGTGTTCATGTCATGTATTCACGGATAGCAAACATCTTAAAAACATAGTAATACACCATAGACCCTCGGATTGAGATTTTGTAAACCTCATTTTTTTTCTTTTTTCTATAATTCACTTTGATTCCAGAAACTGAATAATTGGCTGGATATTGCTGTCATGTAACTGCAAGATGATGACAAGAAGTGTTAAAGGGAATGTCTCCCTCTTCCATTCATCCACAATCAGGTCCTAACGCCAATCCCAGGAGGATTCTCCCAGGGGAAACTCACAAAGTCCTAGGACCTCATGATATCCAAAATGATCTCTACACCTACAGAGTCAGAACCAACCTGATGTTACCCAAACATTTAGTACAGGTATACAGATATGGGAAATACTCCCTGGGATATAAATCTGTAAGGTTGCTGTCTGTAATATTAGTGATTAGTTGTTTGCTGTTGTTTTGTATGAACTCTTGTTCATACAAGAGTTCTTTCACTTGTATGAACCTCCTTGATCTCCAACCAGCAGTTGTAATCCATAGTTGTTGGGTTAATTATTTTGCTAATAGCTCATTAAAACTTCAAGGAGTTTATAGCTAGGCACTCATCATATTACACACCCACACACACAAGAATTTCTGTTTATATCAATCTACTGAGTTTTGCTTACATTCTCATAATTTAGTTTAAAGATTTTTTCCCTTTTTCTTTGCTCTCTAATATCTAATTTGGAAACTTCACTAACTGCATCATGTGAGAGTCTATTCCCCACCCTCTCTACCACACAAATCTGACATTTCATCTTCTATATTAGCCTCAAAGAGGTTGTCCCATCATCAGAATAAGGCAGGTTCATTGGCATCTCAAAATAAGGCATTTCACTTGAAACACAATACTCTCACTCATTCCTCTGCTTCAAGTATGTGGGTCCACTAATTATGGATGTAAATATCAAAGAAGTAACACAATACAGAAAACTCTAACCAGAGCCAATGCCATGATGAAGGGATGGAGGTGGAACCCAACTGTGTAGAAGCAGCAAAGTGGAAACAGGCAACAGAATAGAAAGAAGGGGATGTCACACTTTTAGAGAGGTCTGGTTTGTTTCCAAAGCTGTCCATGCAAACATTGCCATTTCATTGCTTCAGAAATTAAGACGCCCTTGCACCAAAGGAACAGATAATATTTCACATACCAAGTAAATAGGCAATGGGCTTCCTATTCTGGTTTATGTAATTCTTGAGCAAATGCTCTTTCCTTCTTTTGACATGCTAATTAATTAACAGAATCATATATGTATGTATATAATTCTTGGAAAATATTCTTAGAATCACCTTTTAAGGATAAATAAGTAAGCACTGATGCAGAAAGAACCCCATTCCCCTTCCCCTCCATGAGTCCTTTGCATGCTTTGAAATCCAGCCTAGTGGTTTTCCGTGTTGCACAACAGCCCTGGGAGTGCAAGGTCAAACACCAGGGGGTCTTCCATCCTTAGCCTCTGGTTTGAATTTGTTTCTATTCAAAGCCAATACTAGGTCAAATTTCCAATCTTTAGAATTTCCATTTTTAGCTACTTTGACAAGGTCTGTTTTGTTCAAAGTCTTCCCTCTGGTGATCGGAGACATACTACATCTGGACAATGAAAATTGCTAAATTTCACAGATACATTTAACCAAGGGAATAAATTCTCATAATTATTCATCTGTTAACATTATTTGGGGCTCCTTAGAATGTTGAAACAACTTTTCTCAATAAATGCCAGAGTCTAAGTAAAATTACCTCTGTATTATAAGTTTGAAAAATGAAAGTAATAGACTTCTGGCATTTCCCCCTTATGTTATAGTAGTAGTCATATCTATGTACTGAAAATTTATTAAGATTTAATATCAGCATACTGGTAACTTATGTATTACTTACAAATAAACTACATTTTTGGCAGCTAAAACACTTCTGAAGTCAACAGATTGAAATATACAAATGCACCTACAAGTACAGTAAGTATGCATTTCAAGTATATTACAAATATCCAGTTAGAGTTCTTTATTAAAAAACAAAAATCTCCTCAGTGCATCTCTCCTGGCCTTTTCTCACCAGTACACTTCTCAATTTTCTTTTAGCTCCTTCAAAATAACCCCTTGCGATCATCCTGTATCTATCTCTTCAGACAATCTATCCATATTTTCCTTTGGAATCTCACCCCACACCCAACAAAAAATACTGGGCTTTTTTCTTTGTAAGGCACCCTAAGGTAGAACAGAGCAAGTGTATCACTGAGAGAATTTGTCTGCAGCACCAATTTGAATTTTTGCTTAGCAGGAATAACTACTAAAGAAGATGGAAGCTGACATATAGGGGAAAAATGATAAATGCAAAATTTATTACAAATGCATTTAGCTTATTTCTGTAGTGTTCATTTACTTTTTAATTTCACAGATGAAAATAATTAATATCCAAATTGTTTCCCTTACATTGTACATTTAATACTATGAATTAGAGAGAACTGGATTCCCAAATGGCTCCCTGTCTATCTCATCTTCTGTACTTTCAAAGAAAATAATACTCTTGAAGATAGGGACTAGACTCTGGATAATACTTAGCATTTTACAGAGCGTGCCATACAGTAAGCACTCAGATAACTCTGCCCAAATTGAATTGAATTCATGATGAGAGGTATGTTAGTGGGTTACATGATAGACATATTTGCAAATTTTCACAGTGAATTTCAAAATAAGGCCCTTAGTTATATTACTGATTTATCATAATTATAATGTTGACAAATTATCTTTGTAAATGAAGAGCATTGGCATTAATATGTGACAGCTATTTAACCCATAGAAAATTACTGTATGGTACATTTTTTTACATCAGAGAGAAGTCTTTATAACATCCATCTAGTAGTTGATATTGTGCACTCTCCCACAATTATATTGCTATAAAATGTTACTATGCTATCTTAAGAATAAATAATTGTCTTGAAAATACACTCACTGGCTTCCTTTCCTTGGCCCCATTTTAATTCTTAAATGGCATTTCTGTGTCCACAATAATATTTTTTATTGTATAAACTTGAAAGTCATCCAGGAATCGAATTGGGCAAAGAGGCTGAACCTCTAAATTTGACTTTCCTTTCTTCCAAGAAATGGGATCATTTAAACCTCAGCTGTTTCCATTACAGACTAGCCCTTCTTTCCCATTAGAATCCTCTTTGTGTCTGCACTTCTCCAACATGAAACATCCTGTAGAACCATCCAAGGTGCTGTCAAGACAAGGCCTCCTGGAGAAGGCACTCACTCTCACAGTTGCTCCTTTCCAAAAGAGAAAATAAACTCAAATCCCAAACTGCTGCATGGTAAGGTGATAGTCAAGGAAAAATGAGAGTTCTATAGACACCATCTAAAATGAACTTAAGTATATTCATGGCCACTGTCATGAAATATGAGCCACGTGCATTTGTACATTGTCCAAGCATGGACTAGCTCAGACCTGTAAAATGGAAGCTATTTTCTACAGCGAAGCATCTACTTCCTAAAAATGCACTTAGAACAAAAGTCTTTGCACTATCAGTTTGATATTTTTCCCTTAATAGTAAATAATAAGTATTTTCACGTGTTCTAAGTCACAAAGTGTCAGCATAGTTTAGGAATAAATTAATTGCTCCTGAGATGTAATTTGGAAATAAACCTAAAGATAATATTCTTTTGCCATTTTATAACCAGTATTATTTCACAGTATTTTTTTATAAATGTCGAAAATATTTTATGTTAAGTAACTGGTTTTGCAATTTGTCTCACTCTCTTTGTCTTTGTAATGAGAAAGTATTAACATCTTCCTTATGGGATTATGTAGACTAATTGATTAATTTTATTTGAACTCATGGAGATGGATTATTAAAACTTAAGGATACTTTATACATATTTAGTAAAATTGGTACATATTTGACAATAAAAAGACTTGAAAACACATTTACACATACATGAACACAAAAACTTAAATCTCTATTAGAAAATGTTTATTTTAAAATTAATAGTACTAGACACTTATGAGAATCATACTATATAGTTTTTTTTGGGAGTCGTACTATATAGTTTTTTTCTTGGATAAGTTTTTCTGATTTCTTACACTCACCATGGAATTGAACAGAAGTGAGCGTGGTCAATTCCACCACTCCAGGTGTCTGTCTCCGACTGCCCTTGGTTCATTTCTGACTAATTCTGAGTGTACAGGATTAGTACTGTATGTGCTTCAGACAATTTCTACAATGTCACTGTGTATCTCCTTCACATACCAACCCCGATTGTCTCACCACTGTGAATTTAGAATTGCTACTCTTGAAAGCTCGCCTTAGAGTGATTTTCATCAACTTAATCTCCTATAGGTTTTTGAGTTTGCCTTTTTCTTATCCTGGGAGTTGATTGAGGTCCTTCTCTCTCCTTCTTTTGCATCTGTGTTTGCATGAAGATTTCTGCTCACTGTCACTGAAGAAGCGCGATGCATGCCCTGAACTGTAGGTGGTAGTAGGTGTTGGGGAGTATTCCAGTGATTGCCCTTTTTTTTTTTTCTGATTCCAAGGATAGATTCTAGGATTCTTTACAGACTTCCACTTCAAGATTTATGTGATAGCCTGTTCTTCATGCTCACGTTGAATCTGATTAAGTAACTGCTTCTGTCTACAGTCCATGCATGGAAGTAGCATCTGAGGTAGACTAGCTAAGTGTAGGGCAGAGCATATCAATGGGGATGTAGCCTATGCCTCATGAAAGGGTCTTTAGAAGAACCCTGTTATTATTATTACTATTCCGCAATCTAGGTTCCTAATGAGGATGCCCTAGGGGGTCTAATGATTACCCACTGGCCTGTGACCCACAAAGTCAGCTATTAGAAAGCACCAGATACAGGAGAAAGAAGGGACTTTCTACTCCTGTGAAGAGTTGAAGTCTCAGAAACCCAGCAGGAGTGGTTCTATCCTGTCTTACAGGGCCATGGTGAGTCAGCATTGACTTTATGGCAATGAGTTTTGGCAAGTGTGTTCACTAGTGAAATCAGCTGGTAATTTTTCCCCTAATGATATTTATCTGGTTTAGTATCCAAGTATATTAAAATTATATATAAACAAAATATTCTCTAATTTTCTCATGTAGGGGTAATTTTGTATGCATGTGGAATTGCCAGAATACTGTAATATTGCTAAAATTAACCTCTGTTAAGAATCTAAGTCCTTATTTTTAGCTACTAGTTAAACTACTTTAGTGATTACAGAACTATTTAAGTGCTTGGTTTTATGTTTGACAGGGTTTAGTCATATATATTTTTCTAGACATGTGTCCATTATATGGAGGCATTCAAGCAAAATAGAAAAGTGAGTTACCTGAGGCAAAATAATATGCTGAATGTCCCCCAATTTTCCATGTCTCTTAGTGTCTTGGATATTTGACTTGGATTGAACTATAAATCAATAAGTCATTTGATGAGAAGATAAGTTGTAAAACACATCTTCACTTTCTTGTTTTGTCCTTGCAACCCTATGGGAATACATCAGGTTTAAAGATGTGGCGGACACATGGAGAAGAGTTGACTCTCCATGGGTTAAATTTTCATCCCGGATAAACCAGATTCTATCCAGCCCCCCTGCAGCTTGAAGACTAAGCCCAACCCTGCCTAGGTAAGGACAGGTCACCTTAGCAGAACTGCAGGCTATCACACTGACTGGTGGGGATTTTATTTAACTGCAAATGGAAAATGATCAGATGTGTTACTTCTCCTGTTATTGAGTATACACACAACGAAACAAGCACCGATTCAAACATTTCTACCACTAAAAGTTAACGACATCATTTTATTAGAACTTTCAATAACGTTTTGCCCAGTTACTAGGCTAGAATGTAACTTTGTTTTCTATTTAATTACTTTATTAGCTACATCCTTATTTTTCCCTGGGTTCATATTACTTCCTTTTCAAAAAAATTGTTCAAATATTTTAAGTGAGTTGTTAATATATGCATCAATTATTATAACATACCTTTAGTTGCATCTATTTATGAATTTATAATCTTTTTAAAAAAAATTGTTGGCATCACTGCCCTCTGGTGGTGGGAGTAGGAGGCCCAGCCTCACTGCTGGATTTGAATCTCCAACCCAGTGGGCCACAGTCCCGCACACCACCACTACGCCACCGGGACTCAGCCAAATTTTTAGTCTTTTTAATACAAATATATGCTCTTTGATTTGATTTTACATGTGATGAAATTATTTAAGGCAAAACCCATTCCCATCACACAATTACTAGACATAACATGACATCGGTTACATATTTTACATTGGTGTCAACATTTTTGTCATTTTGGTTCAGTTTGTTTCAATCCCTCTCCCTACCTCCCAACTTTCTTATCTGTGCTTCACAATAACTATTGGGTCTTTGGTTTTATATATATATATATACCTTGTTTGTTTTTAAGCACAGTAGTCCTGGGTGACAGTTTTCCCTCTTTGTTGCTAAACTGCGTTGTTCTAAACCACTAAGTGACTTGTGAAGATCAGTTTAGTTCAAGGTTTTAAGAGCAACTCAGATCCTTCATTATAGGGAGTCCCTCAGCCTGAGAAGGTGTGCTAAGACTAGAAGCTTTAAATGTTTGAAGGTTTACCCCATTTCCCTTCCATGGTATCAATATTTAACTATTGCATTTCTGATCAGAAATTTCAGTAGAGATATCTAGACACCGCCTGGTTATCCCAGTTTCTAAGTGGTGGAGGTAGTGCTTCATGTAGGCAATTAGTCTTATAGTATACTTCTTTTCCTTGTGTTTTGATGTTTGATTTTCTTCTTTCTCTTTTCCTTTCCAATAAATAAAAAAAAAAATCAATGGTTGCATTTTCAATAGCCACTTAGATGCTCTCATTATACTGGGAAGTAGAGCATAACCATTAAGATTCTCATTATGCCAATTCAGGGTATTGCTGTATAGCAGTCTACTCTTGTGATTTTAAGCAGAAAGTCATCTGATGTGGTGATTTGTTATAGCTAATTAATATCAGTATTACTATCATAACCTCCCATTTTTTGGTTACTTTTTTCTTACTTTTATTGGAGGTCCTTACACCATTTATCACAATCCATGCATTCATCAATTGTGTCAAGCACATTTGCACATATGCCACTATCATCACCAAAGCATTCTCTTCCCAATTGAGGCCCTGATATCAGGTCCCTATTTCTTTCTCCTCCCTCCATTGCCTGCCCTTCCATATGAACCCTTGATAAGTTATAGATTATTATTTTCATATCTTGCATCATACTCCATTGCCCCTCATCCATTTTTCCATTATTTTCCCCCCTGGGAGGGGATTATAGATTGACCCTTGTGATCGATTCCCCTTTATTCCCTCACCTCCCCTAATTCTCCTGGTATCTGTCCTCTCATTGTTGGTCCTGAGGGGTTTATCTATCCTGTATTCCTGGTGTTGTGCTGAAGGCTCTTATCTGTAGCAGTGTGCATGTTCTGATCTGATCTGCTTTGTAAGGCAGAATTGAGGTCATGATAGTGTGGGGGGAGAGCACAAATTTTATTATTGTTATAGTTGTAAAATCATATCCAACCTAGCATTTGACGTTCCTTGTTCTTTTCTAAGGGCTAGTTGGGGTAATCCGTTATATCAGTCTTGCTGTATGAACCCCACTAATGACCAGGGTAACATTTCACATCTAGAGAAGAAAAAGGGGACTATTAGTTATAGAACTGCTGTCTTTATATGCAGCTTCCACAAGTAATCACAAAGCAGCCTTAGCTTCCTTTACTTCTTTCTTCCTGTCACTTCAACCTAGTCACAACACAGAAGATTTATTTTGCGCGGTTTCTGTGTTGTTTCCCGGTTTCTCTCCCCATCCTCCAGGATCACGCACATTGTAAGATGTCTGGGAAGACATGCCGTTTGCTTTATCACGGAGCAACCTGCCGTATTAGCCATTCATCTATTGATATGCTCTTGGGATGTTTTTCCATCTAGTTTCAATAGGGCTACCATAAACATAGCTGGGAATACAGCTGTTAATGTCCTGTTGACTAGATTATTAAGGTAGAGATGGAAGACTGGATTTACTGCACCATATGGCAAATTACCTTCAGGGTTTCAGAGAACCTCAGATTTTTCCAAATTGATTGTACGATTTTACATTGTCTCCAGCAATGGGTGGGCATTTTAACTTCTTCCACTGGGACCCCAACACATGTTGCTTTCCTCTTTTCCATGAGCTTACCCAGCTTCCGATTGGTGAGCAGTCAATTCCAACTCAAGGTGGAGTGGAGATACTCTAGATGGATTTCCTAAGCCACAAATTTTTAAGGGAGCAGATAGATAGCTGCATTTCTCTCCCACAAATGACTGGTGGGCGGGAGCCATTGACCTTTCTGTTAATAACCTATACACCCTCTGCCTCACTCCTCCTCCTCTGTACCATGGTTAGTAGGAAAAAAGTAAAATCCGTACCACTGGATATTTTATTTGCATTCTCAGAAGACGAATGAGCTTGAGCACATTTTCATGTCTTTCTTGGCCATGTTAATATCTTTTTTGGTGAAGTGTCTGCTTTGTCCTTTGCAAAGTTTTTTATAGAGATGTGTATTTATTTGTAATTTGTACATATGCTTTATATATTCCATATATTAGTGTCTTATTAATTACTTACCCCCAATATTTTCCCAGTCTGAAAATTGCTTTTCTATTCTTTGACAAATTCTCCAGGGCAAAGAAATATTTAACTTTGGAGAGCTCCAGCTATCTCGCTTGTTTTATATTGCTTGTTTATTCATGGTTTTGCCTGATCATGTATCATCAAAAAAATAGGTCCCTTAATTCCCAAGCTTTGATCCTTCCAAAAATTGTATGGCTTCAGATTTAACTTTTAGGTGGTTGATTCACTTAGAATTCATTTTTGTGTATTGTATTACATATAGATTCAGTTTCCTTTTTTTGTGTGTGAATGTCCTGTTTGGTTAGTATCATTTGTGGAAGATCTTGTTCATTCCTCATTGAGGGTATTTGACACTCTGTTGAAAAAGAATTAACTAGGGATGCTTAGATTTATTTCTAGATTTTTATATTATACTCCATTTATCTATGTGTCTACTATTAAACTAGTACCATGGTGTTTTGATGATGGTGGCTGTGTGAAGTTGGAAAGGGGAAGGGGTGCTCACACTTGGTCTTCAAAATTGCTTTGGGTATTAGACTCACTTGTCTGACATGAATGAATTATGGTTTCAATACTAGGTGTCAGGCTGCTGACTGCACTGTGTTAGCAGTTCAGTCCTACTTACTGTACTGCAGGAGAAAGAAGCAGCCATCTGCAGCCTGGGAAACTCTACATGGGGTTACTGTGAGGCAGAATTGCCTAAAGAGGAGTGTGTCTTTTCTTTTTGTTTATTTTTGTGTTTTTATCATTTTATATATTTTAATAAAGAACACCATTGAATTTTTATTTTAGCTACACATTGTTTTGTGTAGTACTGACATCTGGACTGTATTGTCGTCTCATCAGTATGCACATAACATTTTTTATCTGTTTAGAGCTTATGTAGATTCTTTCAATAGTGTTTTATAGTTTTAGTTTGCTTTGTTCACATCCCTGGGTAATTTGTTTCTAGATATTTTATTCTATTAGATACTATTGTAAATGGAGTGGTTCTTTATCCCATTCACATCATGCACTGCTGGAAACCCACTTGATCTTCGTGTGTTGATCTTGAATCCTGCCACTTTGTTTAATTTCTCTACTGCTTCTAAGTAGGATTATGGGATAAGTGAACAAAGATAGTTTTGATTGTTCTTTTCCTGCCCTAAAGATTAACACACACACACACACAAAAGATTTATGGAGTTCTATGCTACTGTGAAATACCTTAGACTCATTCTAATGTGTTTGACTTTTCCCCCCTTGGTCTTGTCTGTCAAAATCTCATTTCTCTATCAGTTAACTGTCCTTAGAAAACACCCCATCTTTAAAAATATAATATTTTCAATAGTGAATTAAGCAGTGGTTTGCGTTTCAGATGAGCTCTTCTGTTTTTGATAATTCAAAGGACTCAATAACCTCCACCCCTCTATTGCACCCCTCCTGAATTTGCTTCTCACATTTATGGACCTCCATTTTACCTTATCCCCTCATCTGAACTTGTCCAACTTCCAATCCTTTCATTCAAGTCCCTTGTGAGCCTCCAAAGTCTGCTCCCTTTGATTCGCAAGACTGTCTTGGTTTTGGTCTGTCCATGAGTGGTCTCAGACACTGTTTGTGATGGGCTAGTTCATAACTTATGTTCACGTCCTCAAGGTTCATCCATTTGAAGATGTGCTTCATGTTTTGTCATGGTTTGGTCTCGTGCATAGAATTATATTGTATGTATGTATAAGGTTTCTTTATCCATTATTCTACTGGTGGACATATGAGCCATTTGCAACTTGCTTTGGCAAGCAGTGCTGTGAGGAACATGGGAGTGCATATGTCTGTTAGTTTTATGACTTAGCTTTTGTTTATTAACTCACCAAAATTACTGGATCTGATGGAATTTCTGTTCCTAAAGGTGTGAGGTGGCACCATATAGTTTCCCAAAATGTTTGTACATATTTATAGATCCACCAGATGTGGGTGAAAGTCCCAATCTCTTCACACTCTCTCTAGCCTTTGTTATTTTCTGTTTCTTTGACTTAAGTTTTTGTTATCGGCTCAAGTAATATCTCATTGTGGTTTCCCTCTATACCTCCAGGATGCTTTATGGCCTTCTGCCCTGGGGAATGTGTTATTAGTAATGTCAATGCCATATTTCATGAAGTGACTCTTTTTTCCCTTCATTGATTATTCTGGGGTCCCTTCACCACCTCATTCAGTTGTTGTAGTCTTCTAAACCTTTGTGTCATTGCTCGAGGTTATTTATCCTAGTCTATGGGTTATTTTCTTATTCTTTTGAGGAATTTTTAAAAATTATTTTTTTTATTTTTTTGGCATCACTGTCCTTTTGTTGGAGTGGAAGGCCTAGCCTTGCTCCTGGAGAGCTGCTGCTGGATTTGAACTGCTAAGCAAGTGGGCCGCAGTCCCACATTCAAACACTATGCCACCGGGGTTCAGCTGAGGAATTTTTAATGTCCATGAGTGTCTTTATTTTTGTGGGTCCCAGTCATCTATTTTACCATCAATAGTGTGTCTTTTTTTCATTCTATTTGATAGTATGTCTATGGTCTGCAACAGGACCGGATATCCCTCACTTTTGTGCAATCTTTTATACCACTGTTCTGAGCAGTTATTATGATTGATTGTTTCTGTTATGGCTAGATCTTTACCAGTGGTGTATATTTGTGACAGAGTGAAGAAATTAAACAATAATCATCACCCCACTTATCAAGTAATTTCTTCCTCTAAGAGAATGGACCCTTATGCATACCTGTCAGGTAGGATTATCACCTCCCCATGCACGTGGAACTCTAGTGGCCTAATGGATAAGGAGCTGGGCTGCTGTCCATAGCATCAATAGATTGGACTGTTTGTGTCCATAACGATTTATAGAGTTTCAATCGGTCTTAGAGGATTACTATTGGTCAGAATAGACTCAAAGGCAGTAAGCAAGGTTTTGGAATGAGCATGGTTTGAGAGTTTCATGAATAACTTGCGTCTCACATTTCTTCTATAAAAAACTATGTATATATCTTCCTCAGGTTGCTTGTAACCTTTGGCAAGGGTAAAGGTGTTGTCCTCCACCGATATTTATAAGTTGTAAGTTGGTTAGCTTCTGGTTCATTTTATCCTATAGACAAGAAAGGGGGGGAAATCAACACATGAAAACATCCTGGGATGATATTTTGTAAGCAGTTCAATTGGACAGAAATTTAGTGAAGATGTGTCACATAAAGCACATGACGCCAGGTTCAAATGATAAACACAGAGATCAAATAAGGTCTCTGTGAGAAAGTGACATTTTTATTAATACCCACTTTGAAAGTAGTGGACTGATGTAATCCCAGACAAAATCTAATGGAAAAACAATTCATTTAACACCTATTATTGACTCCAGGAGAAGTGATACAGATTTTCATGTTGTGAAAAATATGTTATTCTAATTACTTGACTATGATAGTTTAAAGTTATAGGAATTTCAACCACTTTAAGAAATGTTAAAATATATCTTTCTGTTTAATTGCTTTTACACTTATTAAACATGTTTTTTCAATCTTGGCTTTGCGTTTGCCGTAGACTATGATTCATTTCAAAATTTAACTGAGAGGAAGTACTGAGAGGCGAAAGTATGGCGAGAACGAGAATGGGGCAGGAGGAAGGTAAAAGGAGACAAAGCTATGGATAGTGGCATAAGCATAGGTGTGCACATATGTAAATACATTAATCCATACAAATAGAACTACTGGTCCATATACATATATTTATATGACAATACCCTAAGTTGCTGGACAAACTTTGAGCATCTGCTCATAGCCTTCCTCAGTACAAGAACATTAGTTCTAACAGACTGGTACTCTGTGATGCTCACTCCCTTGACACAATTTCTATCGGCAAAACGGGTGCATAAGCAAATGTGATGAAGAAAGTGGATGGTACCTGGCTATTAAAAGTTATAGCATCTGTGGTCTTATGGGATTTAGGTCGAATTAGCAGCCATCTATCTAAGGAGCAATAAACCAATATGGAAGAAGCACATTAGCCAGTATGATCACGAGATGCCATCCCTCGATGGCACCTGGCATCAGCATAACCATAGCAAAGAAGCCACGCCAAATTGTTGAGAATAAGAGAGGTCAGAGCAGAGACCAAAGCCCATCTAAGGGCAAAGGAACATGCCCTACAGAGGCATCGCAGGGAAGGAATGAGTCAACCAGGGCACAGTAAAGCACTGACGAAACACACAATATTCCTCTGAGTCCTCGATGCTTCCTATCTCTCACTGTGGTCACCTCAGTGCTGCCTCTCAGTTCAAACTAGATCAGACCATGTACACATGCACAGATAACAGACAAATGTTCATAACCCACAGAATCCAGGAATTGGAATGGCAATACCAGAATGGGAGGGGAAAGAGGGCGAGAGGAGAGGAGGTCAGGGTGCCCTTAGCAATGATTGACATAACCACACTCACCCCATCTTCTTGAAAAAGAATAACAGAAACATGGGAGAGGTGGGCAGCAGTTGGTATGAGATATGAAAATAATAATTTGTAATCTATCAATGGTACTAAGGGGTGGATGGGGGAAAGGAACTGATACCAAGGACTCAATGGAAAAAATGGTGGCAATAATTGTACAGATATGCCTGTTACAATTGATGTATGGATTGCAATAAGAGTTATGAGAACCCCCAGTAAAATGAAATTTTGATAAAAAATTCAAGCAATGGGCTTAAACATAACAATCTTTTTGAATATGACACCAATTAAGTAGTGCCTTCTTCCCCCCTGTAGTACATAGCTTTTTAAAGAGTCAAAATCAACTGGACAGCCCTTAACAACAACAGCATTTTCATAATACAACTCGAATGATAAAATGGTGTTCTTGTGCTACACAGTGCCTTGGAAAAGTTATTAAGCACAAGTTTATCCTACTTACTGCAGGGTCATTCTACTTTGCTGGAATAATGGATTTAGCAAAATTTAAAAGAATATCCAATAACTTAGGGATGAAAGAAAAAGCATTTTATATTTTGCTTCATTCATTCACTAATGTATTCAGTCATTAATGCAACAAACTTCCCACCCCCACCCCTTCACTCCATACCAGGTTTTTGTTAGTAGCTGGGTTTAGAATGAATATAATGCCACACTTTCTGAAAGAGAAAAAAATTTCCAAATTTAGTCTTTCCACATCCAAAGGATTATGCCAGATGTCAAGTGGAAAAGTTACCATAGTTCCTATTATTCATAAAAAACAACACATTGTTATTCCCCAAACTTGTCTACTTTAATAAGCACCAAGCTTTAAAGTTGTCAGTAAACATTAATTTCAGTGAGCTATAAAAGGACCATAGACCCAAAAAGCCTGCCTGAATAAAAAGAAACCCTGTGTTTTGCCTCTCCACTGTTGGAAAAGGTCTTGTTATTGTTGGAAAAGTATTTACTCACATAAAACAAATGGGTTTTTGTAATCAAGAAGCCAATGGACTTTCCATTAATACATGATTCAGACCAGTGATTTGATTAAGGGAAGACAGAAAAAGAGGTGATTTGGAGATCGGGTGGTTGTTGTATTTTGGTCAATTGAAAGCAAGTTAGAATGATATGCATTTTTTTATATAAAACCTTTTGCTTTTTTTAATTGAGGGATTATTTATAAAACATGGCCATTTGAAGGATGACCTAAGTTGCATCCATGACAGTCAATGCCACGGTGTCATGTTGGGCACAAGAATGACAAAGTGTTTGATGGAATGTCAGATTTTTGTTTACTGGCTATGATGCTAATATTTGGAGCATGTTACTGGATGAATTTTTAAATCTTTAACCCCCCAAATCCCAAACAAACAAAACTCATTATTACTGAATCAATTTCTCTAGAATAGGGTAGAACTGGCCCAATAAGTTTCTGAGACTATAATTCTTTATAGGAGTAAAAAGCCTCATCTTTCTCCAACAGAGACGACTTGTGGTTTTGAACTGCTGACCTTGTGGTAAAGGTATTCAGAAAGAATGTCTGTTTACTGTGAGGGGCAATAAACCTACTTTTTTTCATTCCTGAAATATTCTGTTGCATTTAGATGAATAACTTGTCTGTTACTGGTACGTTTACTCCAAAATTGAATAAAACATTTATTTACTTGGTTTTGGTAGACCTGAAGTTTCTTGTATAGTAAGGATCCAAGCATTGCACTTACTGAGAAAGAAAAGACTATGACCAACTAAAACCTCTTCTTCCTCGACTTCTAAATAGTTATAAGCATATGTGTGAACCAAACTTTTGAACAGACTCAAGTAAAGAAAATATAAACAATTAAATGAAATATTTAATAAGATAGTAGGTAGACTGGCAAAAAAAAACAACAATGCTGTGTTAGTCTGGGTAGGCTAGAGAAAGAAATTGATAAGTACACGTATGTATATAAAGGAGAGGTTTCTATAGGAGAGGGAATAAACATTGAGAAAACATTCCAATCCAATCCAGTCCAAGGTCATAAGTTTGATATTAGCCCATATGTCCGAAACCAATCTGTAAGTCCTCTTCACATTCACAGTACACATGCAATCATGTCAAATGCAGAATAGCCACAAGTAGGTGGGTAGAAAGTCTTTGGATTCAGTGGTGTTGGTAACAACTCAGAGCTGCCTTCTCTAGGTCCAGCTGTCTGGCCCCATTAGGATAGAACCATGTGACTTCTCAGGGATGACTTGCAGGAAGCCAGCCTTGTCAGTGGAGAGTCTCTGAGTGAGTGTCGTCAGTAGAAATTGCCAAGAAAGTGAACTGAGAGAATTATATACCAAAGTTAATTCTTTTTTTTTTTATTTTGGGCATCACTGCCCTCTGGTGGTCATGGCAGCTACCCAGCACTCCTGAGGGCCACTCCTGAATTTGAACCGCCAAGCTCGCAGGCCGCAGTCCCGCACTCAACCACTTATGTGACCAGAGCTCAGCCCTAAACTCAATTCTTAAATCAATCCAATTCAACCCCTATCTAGTTTATCTTAATCCTTATCTAAATTATTCTATTGATACAAAATATGAGAATAAGTCCCTGAAAATATCACCTGAGCTAGGCTTTCTATTAGCCACTTTGACCTTCTGTCAGCCATTTGCCCTAAAAACCTTGGTTTCTGAGAAATTCAAGCGGTGATTTCTATCTCTGAGCTCAAAATATACGTTATCATCCATTTTCATCATCTCAAACAGGAATAATCAATGACAACAACCAAACTAATGCAAACTTTAACTTCCAAGAGTCTTTCCAGTAACAAACCCAGTAACTGCAATGCCATATCTGACTTCTGCCTAGCCAAAGAAGAAACACTGCCATGAGACAGAAGTCAAACCAACATCCATTCTGCAATTGCATGATTGTTTCTCTAGTTCTCCACTCCCAGTAGCAAAGTGGGTTGTCCAGGTGGGTTAACGACACAAATCCATAGACACACTACTATGTTCATAAGCAAAAGGCACAAGTGAACATTGAGAAATATCCCAGCACTATCCAGATCATTCCACAGCTCCAATATTAGCCCAAATGTGTGATACCAATCTACAGTCTTCTTCAGACTCATGAAACACATGCAATTATGCCAAATTCAGAAGATCACAGGCCAATGAGTGTGAAGTCTTATGGATCCAATGGCACTGTAAGAATCTCAGCGCTAGCAGGGGCGTCCATGGGCCTTCTCCAATGCCCAGGTCATGGAGTCTATCAGGGTAGTGCCATATGTGTTGTCAGTAGAGCATCTCTCAAGGAGTGAGCAGAGTGAGAACAAGTGTATCCTCCCTCCAAGGAGGATATACAGCAATTTCCAGTATTCTCAAGCATAGGCCATCCCCTCACAGAGGTTTCATTGGCCATCCAATGACTGACAGCCTTTACTTTATGCCTTTACTTGTAATCCTTTCAAATTGATGACAGATTATATAACTACCAAAACTATTATGGACATTATGAAATCATCCTATAGTTTGGGTATATTTCTACTTTCTCCATTGTATAGAAATTATTGCAATGACCTTCTAGAATCAGGGGTGGTCATGGCACTTGTGTAGTGAAGGGTTAAAGAAACAGATTACTTATGTCACTGTCAATTAAATATTGGGAAACATAAACTTCATGAAAGACTAACAGTATTCGATTTCTTCATAAAATAAAGTATGTGACATTATCTAGTACAATGGTTAATTCTAAAGTTTCCTTTGTCCTTTCTTGTTGTGGTTGCTTTTCTTCTTTCTTGGTACTTAGCAGAATAAAACAATATTGAATGGCAATGACAATGAAAACTATGATGCTATTATATGCTGGGCATTTTCAGAGGAGGAAATGATAAACAGAAAAGTGTGCTGAGCAGTACAGAGAAGATGGTGTTGTTCAGACAAAATTCTGTCAGGATCAACAACAAAATCAAATTTACTTCCACTAGTACTATGTAGGAGCTCTAGTGACTCTGACTAGGTCTTAGGGTGCTAACCAAGAGATTGAGGTTTCAAACTGTCCAGTGGAAAAAAGACATCAGTCATGTGTTTCTCTAACCATTGATACTAGTTTTATTCTCTCACGCCTGGTTGTTATAAGTTGGAAAGTACTCAGTGTCATCTTCCAACAAAACACAAAATGCTGTTTGAATGGCAATATGAAATGTCAAGAAAGCTTGACACGCTCTAATTAAATTGAAATATTTCAACATACCTACATATGCACATAGTAGTTGAGTGATAGAAATTCCCCTTTCAAAGTGTGATAATTTACCTGTGAAAGTCATTGACACAGAATGGATGCACCATGTTATGCAACTATCAGTGTGTCCATTTCCAAAATGTCCCATCACCCTTAACAGAAGCACTATATCTTTCAAGCAGTGACTTCTTCTCCTCTTCATCGAATAACTCCAAAATCAAACCAAACTCACTGCCAGAGAATTGATGCTGACTCCTAGTGACTCTGACAGGGTAGAATTCCCTCTGTGAGTTTCTGAGGGAGTTGAAATCCCCATTATTCTCCTGAGGTGCTGTTGGTGGAATTGAACTGCCAACCTTGCGGATTGCAGTCCAAGGTACAACCACTTATCCACCAAGGCTGCTAAATTTAGTAACCATTAGTAAACATTTGTCCCTATATATTTGCTTATTCTAGAAGTTCATATACATGGGATCATACAGTATCCATCCTTTTATATCTATAGAGAAAAATGGAATAAAAATCCCCATCATCAATGAATGGATAGACAAAATAGAGTGTACAAGTGCATGTAATGGAAAATTACTGTACCATAAAAAGAAATGAAGTTTGATATATTCTACAAGATAGATAAACCCTGAAAATATTGTGATGAGTGAAGTGAAACATTTCCTTTTCAGGTTATACACACTTGTGCTGTTTGCACTCTGGCACATAAAACTTCCAGAAGATAGTCTTCATCAATGATAGATATATTTCACAGGAGCTGTCTGGTTCACCATGAGTTCCAGCAAGGTTCAATTATTTAAGGACAAATTGTGTTTGTTTGCTCCTAGACGAGATGTTTGTTAATACTAGATACTGTGTATACTGCACACAAGGATGCAGCAGATATATGTCTCTATCACACCAAGGTTCCACACAAAGTCGAAATTGTAGAGATGATTCAACCTCATGAGTCTAAGTATTGGAGAGGTCAATTTCTGGAGAAAGAATTCCTGTCCAAGACTTCTGACTTTAATCACTTAAACATGTTATTTATTCTTGCTGAGCCCCAGTTTTCTCATCCCTGAAATTGATATCATGAAAATCTGTGACTTGTGGGGATATTAGAATGGCGTAATGAGTTAATTCAAGGAAAGCATATAAAAACAGACGATGGAGCCTATAATGGAAGCAACTCTGATTCAGTAATGGGATGGTTGCCTTTTCTATAGGAGACAGGGATTTGATGCCAATGTACCAGAATGAACTTAATCAGAAGTGTCAGGTTTGCAACCCTGCATTCCTATGTATTCAGGGAAGTCATGGTTTCTATGATGCTTTATAGCTTTTAGCAAAGAATCCAGTGTAGATATTAGACTCATAAAGAAATTCTTGAGATCTTTTTTTCTGAAAAACAGCCAGTGAAAACCTTATTGATCACAGGGATGAAGACTCCAAGTGGTGGTGCTGATGGTCTCAAAGCAGATTGCATTGCCTTTTGTTCCTTTGTGTTGAGGGTCACCATGAGTCAGAAGCAACTTGCACGGTGACATTTATCTCCCTACCTCCACTCTGGTCAGTCAGACAGAAGGATAGAAAGAAAAGCAAATGCAATGAATGCAGTGTGTCATCAATGTCTGAGTCACCAGAATGTGATCATCTTTCTGCCACATGTCACCTGAGTCCTATGGCAATTAGCACAGCAGAACTATATTTGCATAAGTAACTTTATAACCTCTGCTATGTGCTGAGCAGAACGGATTCATTTCACACATCATTTACAACTTGTTATAGGCTTCTTTACTGCAAATACCCGAACATGTGGGACAAAGAAGGATGGCAGATAGGTGGGCTTGTTTTGTTTTACACTGATTTAAAATTCTGCCTTTTCAACTTCTTAGGGACATCGGAGATATGAAAGGTCAGGGCCTGCTATGAAAGCAGTAACTATTGTAGTTGCTGTTGTAATGGAAAACAGCTAGCATTCATAGTCATTTTAGTGTCCTTTCAATATACAATTATATTAATAAAGCATTTTATAATAGCACATTTCTCTTAAAGATATGAAAAATTAATTTTAACTGGCAATAAAATATTTATAAATAAAATATAGTAACAAGTTAATTCCACTTCTTCTTATGAAACAGTAAAAAATTAAGGTGCCTTATAAAAACAGATGCCCTGCTAAAGTGACCAGATTTTAACATTGGTAAAGTGGGACACTATTGATGGGGGGCAGGATGATGGGAGGATATGTTCCCTTACCATTCTGCACCATTCCCTAGCTTTTCGTGCATTCTTTCCAAAAATTGGGACTTTTTTAAAATGCCACGGGACACAGGGAAAATTGTTTAGAATCGGGACTGTTACGCCAAAAGCAGGATATCTGGTCACTTAGCAACTCCCATTTTTCTCCCGTTTATTTATGTGTCATATCAATGGCATATACATCTTTCTACTTTCACATTTTAAGCATAAAGTTTACTATCAAATTAAAGAGGGTAGATTAAGAGATAAATTTGCTACAATGTACCGTAAACTTTAAGATGCATATACAACATGCATTCCAGGTGAAAGTTAGCTACACTAGAGGAGGCTGTGTCACTTGCTTAGAATAATCATTTTCCTTTGATTCTCATATCCACTTTTTTAAATTTTTGTTTTATCTCATAATTAGAGGTACCCAAGATCTCTTTTTTACTAAATGCAAATAATGTAGTGTGTAATATTTAACTGAATAAAACCAGCATCCTGAAGGAATTGACTACTTGGGGAAAAGGATGCATGAATGTAAATATTATCGCAATCAAGAGCATATCATACCTTGGAATGCCAAATTATTTGTCAGCAAACCATGGTGAGAGAAGGATGGGAGGGCCACTCTTTTTCTCTGGTCGTGGGTTAAGATGAGAAAGAAACAGAGTAACTCGTGAATGAAACTTTGAGGAATACGTAGGCTAAGCTGTGTGTAGAGGAGGGTGAAACTTCACATGGACACTGGGAAGGTAAAGACAGAACACCGGCTTTGGGGGCTCACAGAGTAGGAGGAAAGGAAGAAGCTTGTGACTGTGGTTAGCCATCCTGGAGTTGGCTCCCGCTCACTGTGAGGCCGTGAGCAGCACAGTGAAGCCGGGCTTGCACTGTGTCATCTACGCTTGTGTCTACTGCTCAAGCTTACGGCTCACCGTGGAGCTTTGAGTTCTTCCAGCCTAGCCGCTTCTTTTCCAGCATTGTAGGACAATCTGTTGATTTTAAGATGTATAGTGCCAGACCTTTCTTCTTACTTTGTCTCACGCTGGCAGTGACACTGAAGCCTATGCAGCATGTGCGACTCTTATTCTTTGATATACTCATGGCACAGCTGCCCACATCGAAGCAACTGGTAAATCACTGCCACACAACACACAAATAGAAGATGGCGAGGAGGAACAAAGAAAGAAAGAAGAAAGAAAGAAAGAAAGAAAGAAAGAAAGAAAGAAAGAAAGAAAGAAAGAAAGAAGAAAGAAAGAAAGAAAGAAAGAGAGTGAATGAGTTAGTATGGGATGAATTAAGAAGAGATGAATTTGAAATAAGGCACCAGAATGAGGTTGTTAGAAACTGTACATCTCATGTCAGGATTTTGTACATTTATGCTGAGTCCTTTAGGGAGCCCACTGAGACGTTTCAAAGTGAAAACAAAAACAAGCAAACACAATGTAAATCTGAGAACACTGCGACATTGAATTGGAAAAATAGCAGGATGTTGAAGCAAACTGAACAACATCCTAAAGGATAAACATGGAAACTATTTACATTTGGCTAAAGTGCTAACTTCAGACATAATATATGGGGAGTTCTTGAAGGGTTATTTTGTATTTGGAAGCAGAGAGAAAGATTTCTAAGTAATGATTCACTTTAGTCACACTACTTCGGTACCATGAGCATAAAGACAAAAGAACTACATTGAAAAATGTCAATAGTTTAAAAACAAATCATTTTTAAGCCCTCTTGGGAAAGTGTTGGACAGAGGACCCCAAACTCAGAGGTTCGGGTCCCAGATGCTCTGTCAAAAGAAGAGGCACTCTCCTCTGAAAGATGCCTAGCCTCGCCAATGCTGTATCTGGTGGGAGTGGGTTGAAAAAGACAAAATGACAATCAGTTTTTACTTTCTTGTCTCAAGATAACAAAACCAGAGTGCTTGCAGTGTATGATAAGCAATACATTGATTCTTAGATCCATATACATTTCAGGGAAAATCCAATATTTTCCTTCCAAATCAACTCAACTCGCTCACTGTTCAAAAGCTATTTACATTGCTGAAAAGTTGTTTATTTTAATTTTTATATAATTAAGCTTTAAGAATTATTTAAATCTATATAATTATCTTGTTTGTTCTTAGGGGGAAAACCATGTAGGTATGCACAAAATTGAATTTAATTCCATTTTAAATCCATGAAGTTTAAGTGAAGTCAAACTTGGCAATTATTTTGGATCCTTATGTGCTAGGATCTAGAAAAGTTACTTTAGAACTGGAGGAAAAAAAATAAATTGTTTGGAATATCTAACCTTTCTTTTATATAGTAAGATCACAATGTCTGGAAGACCATATTCTCCCAATGTTCAAATTTGTTTCCCAATTTTGACATTAAAAACTTTTTTAAAGTACTGGCTTTGAAGAAGGAAAAAGGAGTACTTCAGGGTATAGGTAGAATGGAAACAAGAAATCATTTTATTGTAGAAACAGAAAACTTTTAAATAAGACAGACATTTCATTGTATTTAGAAAATTAAAAAAATAAGAAATTGGCATAAAATGGTCTTAAAAGAGTGAGCAAGAAATTTGTGTATACATAAGATTTTCCACTGAGTTATTTTGAAAATCAGTTTATTTTTCAAAATAAGCATGTATTTTAAATTTTTAAAGTGTCACTATTTCAATAAACTGGTTCAAAGCAAATTGATTTGATCGAATCAAAATAGACTGATTTTCAAACACCAGTTGTTTAATTGTGTTCTCAAATATAGTTTGTGCTATCTTCAAATATTTCAATTTTTCAAACACATTGCTATGCATATACTTATCTATCTGTCTACTTATTCAAAGCCATGCGTGAATCATTTATTTTCTGTAAGACAATATGTGACTCATTGGGAAACCTTTCAATTTAAATCAAGGATATACATGGATGAGCTCAACACAAACATTTGCAGAGTTTGGGGGAGGTGAATGTCATCATATTACAATTTATGAGGGGGACCAGTAGGATTTCAAATAGAAAAGCCGCTGTAAACCATTCATATTATCCAATGGAGAGTTTATCCCAGGCACGAAGTGAACATTTATACTGTAGCACAATGAATAGATTATATTTATTGGTTCATCCAGATTCTGTTGGTAATTTGGGAATAAGAATGGTGATGGTGGGTAGTAATGTGAAAAACAAAAGAGCCAATGTTACTGAATATAACTCAGATGAAATACAATTTATCTGACAACCTAAAGTTTCCATATACTTACCCCCCACATAGCTTAATATTCATATATTTATAATAGAAATGAGTATTATTTTAATGTTTAATTAAGGTTAATATATTAATATTAGCATTGACCTATCATTTATATTAAAGTAGACTTTAGGAGTTTCAACCCCTACTGAAGGTTTCATGCTTGATAGAGAATCAATCAAAAAGATGCAGACTGTCAGAGGTGGATTGAGTCAGTGGCTGTATTCATGGACTTGGACATGACACCAATTTTGAGATGGTGCTGCCCAGGCAGGGTGTACTTCTACTGTGCAAGGGGTCTTTGAAGGAGAACCAACTTAGTAGCATCTACCAACATCATGGACTATGATCTCTTTCAGTTTTACTTTACTGTGTTCTTTTTCTTGCAAGGGATGGGCATGATCCACATAGCAGATATCCAAACTCAGAAGCAATGTGGGACCAACGTACAGGTGCAAAGTCCTGAAAAGATATAACTAAGAATGGAAGTAAGACACTGTGTGTGATAAGATGTCAGAGGATATTGAGAGCAGATTATCATGCTGGACTCTAAAGCTGTTCGCTTTGTGAAAATTGACGGGAAAAAGTCTATTTACTGTGTGAGTTAGGCAAGAATGACAGTGATGGATATAGTACAGAGATTATATAATTTACATTAAAGTATACTGTAAATCTAAGTCTCTGTATTTATTGTGGTTGATAAATGAAATCTAAACAAGCATTACAGGCTGGTGACAAATCCAAGTGTGCTCTCTGGGGTTTTCAATAACTCTTTTCCAGGGTAAGTAACCAGGTATTTCTTTAAAGATGTCTCTGAAATAATCAGACAGGTGACTCCTACTGCTCTATAAGTGATGAGAGCGAGCATGTACAGAAAATTTAAGTTCCTGAGATAGTCATTATGAACAAAAAGTGTAATGGCTTCAAATAGCATTTTATATAGTCCCATTATTGAAAATGAGTTCCAGATAGATAGATGATAGATAGATAGATCGATAGATAGATAAGGAGATAGACATATACATTGAAATTGTCAGCAAGTTGGGACACTTTGATAAGTGTTTGTATCTAGCATCAGATCAGCAAATGCTTGCCTTTGTATCTAGTATTCAAAAAGTTTTTAAACAATAAAATTAAACTTCATGAAAAATTTCATGAAGCTTTTGAAACCCCTCCTATAATCTGCCTTTCCATGTAATAATAATAGTAAATGAACACTTCAAGATGCATTATATCTTGTCAATAATAATGTTTTGTTGGACTCTGCAAAGTGCTGGCCATGTGTTATTGTAAACTAGTGCATGTCTCTAGATTTTTAAAGATAACAAGCTTTGTGGGATTTGTTTGTAACTACATGTCATTATGTAAATTTGGACATCCCTAGTCCAGACAGTGATTGTAGTGGGACATAAAAGCAATTGACTTTCAAAATACATGGCAAGAAAACAGGTTCTTGGGTATCCTCAGGTTCTCTGGATATCCTCAAGATTTACTTTATTTCCCACTGGTAAGGAGTTTACTACAGAAACAATGTGATACTTTTTCATGATATATGCTTTGACTTTTGTTTTTATTTTATAAATTCAACCTGTGTCTGAACAAGTAATCTGATATTGTACAAAGAAGACTGTGCCATCAGGATCGTAGGAAGACATTTATGAGTTGCAATATGCAGGTGACACAATTCTGTTTATTCAAAGAGAGCAAGACATAAATCACTGATGATGAAGAACAAAGACTATAGCTTGAAGTAGCTAAAAAAAATCCTGACCACATAAAAAAAAATCCTAACAAGTCAATGAATAAACAACACCACAGCAAACCAAAAACCACTGATATTGCCAAGACTTTCAGTTGGCTTGGATCCACAGTCAAGACCCATGGAAGCCACAATCAAAGAGCAATGTACAAAGCTTTTGTAAATGATCTTCCATACAGTTATTTAAACTTTAAAAAAATAAATTGGGTGAAGTTTTACAGAGAAATCAATTTTCCATCCAATAATTTATAGGTGCACATTTTATTCCATATCCTTGGTTGCAACCCCCACAATGTGACGTCTTCCAAGTCCTCTCTGAGTTTCCTCTTTTGATTCTCCATCAACGTTTTGTCCTTTGGCAAATTATGTCCTTTTGAACCCAAGTGGATGACTAATCTAAAGGGTACATGTCTGTTTAGTGTTATTGTTCCATTTATAGGCTTGAGGATTGTTTGATTGATAAAAGGAAGAAAAATATCTTTAATATGATGAAGAACAAGCTGTTGCTTTGGAGACTAAGGTGTGCCTGGGTAAGACACCTGGGTAAGCCCCACTCCTCCCACCACACAGCACCTCATCACTTTCTATGCATGAAAAAGATGAGAAATATAAAAGAAAGGCAACTGATGACTTAATGCCCTAGAATCGTGGTGCTGTTGAAGAATACTGTGCATGTGACAGAGTGCCAGGAGAAAGAGTGAATCCTTCAGCAGAAATACAGCTAGAATAATCTTTGGAAGCAGGAATGGTGAGACTTCATCTCCTATACTTTGGAGCTGTGATTAGCAGGAATCAGTCCTGAGGAATATCATGCTGGTAAACCAGAGGAAAAATTACTCATTGAAATGCATTGGCACTGTGGCTGCCATCATTGGTTTAACATAGCATTGGTTCTGTGCATGACCCAGAAAGTGGCAGCTTTTGCTTCTTTTGCATATGTGATTGTTATAGATCTAACTATATTGTATGGAACTTAACAACAGAAATGATCATATATGAATTAGGGCAGTTACAAAACTCATACTTTCATGTTGGAAGAAAATGTAAAAACTTTGAAGCAAGTGGCCTGAATTAGTATGAAAAAAAATTAAATACAATATATATTTTCTTTTTTTCACCATTACTTTTCACCATCATTTCTCCTAACAAGAATACTTGTCAAAAACACTTATAGGATTTTACAATGAACATTATTTCATAAATAAAAATTAGTTTAAATAACAGACAAAAGTGAATCAATACAAATGTCAATAATCTAGATTATAACTAAAACAAAAAGAACATATAGAAACTAAGTATACAAATTATATAATGTAAACTTATTGCACATTTATTTGTGTTTGCCATTATAATATTAATGTGTGATGTCAGCCCCTAATAGCAGAACATTTAGATCCCATTTTAGTTAGTGTTGGCAATGGATTTTTATTGACACACCTGAGAAAGGCAAAAAGTAAAGAAAATATAATTGCATTATGCAAGAGAAAAGATGGTTTAGCAATGTGAGAACTATGGTGAAAATAGTGAATTTGATGGTGATTTTTGATGTTTAATAAGATGGTAAGTATGAAAATTATTTTTTATAAAAGCGATCTACTACTTCCCTTGGGAATCATTAAAAGTAAAGCAATCAATCATCTGAAAGTGAATGCTGGAATATTTGGAAGGTTTCTACTGCTGATTGACAGCTGTGAAGATGACAAAAGAAAAAAATGTAAGTGGCTGAATAAATCTGAATGTGCTAATACAGCTAACAATTCTATTTTATATGTTTGTGTTGTGGCTTGAATGCTCTATGTGTGTGTGCTGGCATAGGATAGACATGTGAGGTAGGGATAATAAAGCCAGGGAACTTTTCAGATTTGAAATTAAGTATTTCAATCACATCTGTAAGCACTGCTGCTCAATTTATATTTAATTACATTTTATGTTTAATTACATCCCCAAAGAACTTATCCAATACAGTATAAAATCAAGTCATGCGAAGGGGTTAGGAAGGGAAATTCTCTCAGCTCTCTCCACGCCCACTTACATAACAGGTTCTCAGAGGCAGTTGCTTAGAAATATTTCTGAGATCAGAATTTTAATATATTGCTATCACTTTCAAACTAGAAAAAGATATTGATTGTTCATTTGCACCTTATGTTCATTAACTTTAGAGGTTACCTGCTATTTTTCTGTCCTGATAGGTAAGAAAACTGTTTAATTTTTATCTTTATATCACTGATTTTAGATTATAATAGTTATTCTTGTAATTGTTCATGATAGCCTTACTTACAATCAATCAAGATTTCACAGATCTCACATTGTTATTTTTAAGGCAGCATATTTGCTTTCTGAGTTTCTCCTCTTCCAGAATGTCTGTAATATTTGAAGTCTGCTCTATAACTAAATACCATATTTGTGATTCTTAATGTTTACAATCTCTAAACAATGCTTAGATAATGCAGTTAAGTAAATAAATTGTTGTTCACCAAGAAGGCAAGCCATATGATTTCATTTTCATCCCGTTCTATTCTGTTATCACTACCTTCATGTCACACACACATTAAAATATCAATGACAACTATATGAGGGCCCAAAGAATTGCATCTCAGTTTCCTGTTCATACATGTACATGGTTTATTTCAAACCCAGTATGTTATATATGTCTATGCCATCATTGGAGAACCCTTGTTTTCCTTGAAGAATAAGCAGGTGCATGCCAAAGCATAAGCAAAACAAAACTCTGAAAGCAAACCCCATGGTCTTGTTTTTTGTAAACCAAGTAAATGTCTTTGTTATTAAGACCAATGACTATGCTCTCATGACCATCCCATGTCTTTGGGGGAAATCTTTCAACACTGGAATTCCAAGTAGCAATTTCCATATTCTTTTCAGCTGTCTCCAATTTAATGGTCTCAGGGGATCCATTTGGAAGCCATTTTTTAATAGGAATGTTTCCATTTTGCAGGCACCCCAAGGAGACAAAAGCTCACCAGTGACAAAATGAGTTAATGGTTAGGTTAAAAGGTAGTGGTTCAGTTCCTCCAGCAGCTCTGTGGGAAGCAAAGGCATTTTACCTTCATAAAGATTTACAGGTTCAGAAACCTATGCAACACTTCTCTGTTTTCTAAGTCTGAATCAGCTGTGGCAGGATTTGGTTTTGTGTATTTAATAAGACCACGCAAGTTCATTACTGACAGAACTTGTCCACAGGAACGCACAGATAACAGATTCTTGTTCAGACACAGTTTGAGGATTTTTTTTCTTTCAGCAGGAAAGGAAAGCCGGAACCTTCAGGCTCCTTTCCCTCGCACCCTGCCCCTGAACAAATAACCTTAAATATGATTTAAAAGAAACAATATTGGTTTCTGTTTTTTTGAGATAGCCCAAACTGCAATTTTGATGTAATATAAACATATATTCTTTAAAAGGTTTAGAGAAATGGAAACACTGTCTTCAGAAGGTTACAGTCCTAGCTTCACAGTCTGATATTTATTTAAGTGATCCATGATTGTATATCAATGCCATTTTACTTTCACTTATACTACCTTCTTTTTACAATAAACCAGTTGCTTGTAATAATTCTAATTTGGTTCACATTTAGATCATAACTTTCCTGGGCATGTTTTGATTTCTCTGTAGCTTGGGATTATTTATATTTTTTATTAAGATATGAAATACATTCTATCTTTATTTTTAACAACTTCTAAGTTCTTACAATATCTAATCTCTACTCATTCTATACTATTATTTTCTCTGGAAAATATTCCTGTAGGTCTCCTGTATCGTGATTTTTTTTTTAATTGAATGATCAGGCAAGTCCAGGATTTCCATTGTCATTTCCCTTTCTGGATTTTCACACTGGTTTTGCTGAATTACTAATTCAGTCACTTGGTTTTTTAAATGGTGCCTGGGAGAAAACCTTTATTACTGTTCTATTTAAAAATGAATACTCATCTCCAGTCATATTTTGGATAAAATATCATTTTAGGTTATGTATAGTATTCAATCTTTTTAAAGATTCTATTTTCTGCAATATATTGCTGTTATAAAAAAGATGCAAAACTGTTTCCCTTCTTCTAGGAAATATGTTTAGTGATTTTTCTTCTGAAAAATGGTTAGACTTGATTTTGATATATTTAGCACTATGATAATTAATGATACTTTCCTAGGTGTGTTGATCTTGTTAAGTTTCTTATGGCTTAGCATTTTTAGGGTCCCTTCAATCTGGTGATATCTGTCCCCTTTTTACTTTGGGGTAAATTCCTTTTCAAAAATCTTCTTTGACATTTAACTGTCTGTCATAATCAAAAAAGTCCTCTAATAATTATCTAGTCAAATAGGAAGTATCACAGATTAAAATTACATATACATTTTTTCTGCCAAATTTTCTATTTTTTTATTTTGCTTTAATTATTAGAGGCTTCTTAAATTTTATTTCCCAATTGTTTTTCCATTACAGTTTTAAGCTACCAGGTATATATCTATGTATATATTTTAAATTTCTTAAACTTCTTTATTTATAGTTTTATTGAGCTTTATAGTCCTTAGCCCAATACCTACATACAATACTAAATATTATCCACAATAAACTCAAGCAGGGAAGCAAGTATGAGAAAGTGCAAAGGTGACAGTAGGTTAGAACCTACAGGATAGATTCAAGTGACAACATCAACAATAAGCTTTTTAATCTATATTCTTAGGTTTGTTTTCCTTATTACTGATTTTTTTCTTCAGGTGCGTAAGACTTACTGAGATTTTATGATACTAAGTGGAAAAACCCAAACAAACTCAATATTTTTGAGCGCATTCAGAAGCATAGCAACGTTGTATCGACTTCCCAAGCCTTTGTAAATCTTGATGGTGCAGAGAGCCTCATCTTTCTCCCACAGAGTGGTAGCTGGTTGTCAACCACGGACCTGTAAAGTTAGCGTCTCAACATTTACCAGCCAGAGCCACCAGGGCTCCGTCATACTAATTAGGAGTGAGGGTGTGTTAAAATTTTAAGAAATTTATTTCTCATGAGTTTTTGTTTATTTTATGGTCAGCTTTAGAGGAATTTTTAGAATTTTTTTTTAGATTGAATCCTTTCTTCAAATGTCTAGAGATCTTTATCGGTCCTTCTAGTATTGGTAATTGAGAAATCAAGATGGCAGACACAAAGATTGGAGACTGGTAAGCTATGCTTTTTAGTGTAAATGAATAAAGATATGGTCTTTATCCCAGATATTATTAAATATTACAAAAACAATTAGGGTTTTACTACGGGAAGCCCAAAACAGATGAATTGCCCTAGTTTGCCTTTATCTAGTATGTACTTTCATAGGAAAAAAATCCTCCAACTTATTGTTTGGGTATAAACTCCTGGTCTCTGCAAGGGCTTAGGAAAAGGCACAGGTGGCACATGATTTCTTGTATTATTCATTGCCATCAAGTCAATGTCAAGTAATAACAATGACCCTACATGACAAGGTAGAACTATCCTGTGAGTTTGGGAGACATTAACTCTTTTTTTTTTTCAAACTATTTCATTGGGGTCTCATGCATCTCTTTTCACAATCCATACAGCCATCCATTGTATGTCAAGCACATTTGTACATTTGCTGCCATCATCATTCTCAAAACATCTACTTTCTACTTAAACCCTTGGTATCACCTCCTGATATTATCCTCCCTCCCTTCTCCCCTTTCCCTCATGAACCCTTGATAATTTATATATTATTTTCATATTGTACACTGGCTACCTTCACTCACCTCCATGTTGTCCATACCCCAGGGAGGAGGTTCTATGTAGATCCTTGTAATAGGTTCCCCCTTTCTACCTCACCTTCCTCCCCCCACCTTCATGGTATGGCCACTCTTACCACCTATCCTGGATTCCCCATGTTTCTGGTTCCTTTCTGTACCAGTGTACATTCTCTGGTCTTAGCTGGCTTTGTAAGGCAGATGTAGGATCGTGATAGTGGGTGGGAGGAAGAATTTTAAAACTAGAGGAAAGTTGCATGCTTCATTGTTACTACATTGCACACTGACCAACTATGAGACAGTAATTCTTTGGAGGGGTAGAAAGACCCATCTATTTCCCACTGATTGTCTGGTGGTTTCCAATCGCTGACCTTGAAGTAAACTGTCTAATATAGAACACCATGCTACCAGGGCCCCAGATTTCCTATATATCTTTTCAAATTATTCTTAAAGGTTTCAACTGGTGCTTAGTTCCACAACACGTTCTTCCAGTAAAGCCTGATTTGACAAAGTAGATAGGTAGACTTGTCTGCACACATCCCCACTGTGATTTTCTGTCCCTTTTAAGGGAAGCTGTTGTTTCTGTACCTTCTTTCTTCTCCTTCGACCCCATCTGTCTTGTTCTCTTGGCCCTTGTTGGTCTATCACTTAGTTGATTTACTTTCACTTCAACAGTGTTCCACACGGGGGCTGGAGAAGTGGGGTCCTAAAACCCACCTATTAAGTCCCAAGTACTCAACTCTGAGCTCCTCGGGGTGCATACACAAATGGTCTTCATTTCATATTCCTGCAATTCTGATCACACTCCTACTTTGCATCTCTCTGAGAACACAAATATAATCTGCATCATTTCTATAAATTCCATTCCCTCAATGACTTCTGCCTTTTTTGTTCCTATATTGAACCTGTTCTGTCAGTGACCTTGAGGTGCAGAACTTCTGAGCAGAAAAAGGCATTCCCAACCAAGTGATATGAGGAAAAGGCAGAATTCTTTGTCAAGATCTCTAGAAATATTCTAGTCTCCTTGTGGCCTGGAGGTTAATTATACCACAGGCTTCAGAGAACTGTAACCTTCAAAAGGGAAGCTTGTTCCTGGAAAACCAAACTTCCCAGACATCAGCCTTTGTGCTCAGAAGTGATGGCCGGGAATTGGAACACAAGCTGCTGGAGGCAGCATGGCTGACAGTGGCAGAGACACTGTCAGTGGTGTTTTTTTACTGCCTTCACATAAGCCTACCTCAGTGGCTGTCAGCCCCATAAGACATATCACCCTTTTAGACGGGCCCTCATCCAATGTTCACCATCTATCCAAAAAGGGAATGAGGAGGCTTTGTGAAAAGAGGTAGTCGGCTTGTCTTTCTACCCTTCGCTGCTTTTAAAGTACCACATGTGAAACATATTTATCAAAGTAGTAAATAAATAAGCAAGTGCACACACAGGTCGGTGCCTCTCCCTTTCCCCTCTGCCCCTTTCTCATGAAGCAAGAGTTGCAGGCACAGAAGTGTATGGCTGGACACAAGCCCAGAAATCTGGAAAGTGTATTATGTGGGAGTCCCCATGGAGGAGTTGTTGGCTGCCAGCAGCTCTGGCTCTGGGGTTTGCACACACCATCAATCTGGTGCCTGGCAGTCCCTGCTCCCTTCCTCACCTCGCCTCATGCAGAGAGCAGACACTGCGCAACTCTTTGTCTCATGTTGCAGCAGCAAGGCCGGACGAGAAAGGGAAGAAGAGGGGAAGGAAGGATGATGGGGGCAGGGAGAAAGCAGCAACCTGCCAGCACATCTTACAACTCCATTTCACTGTCAGATTTTTCATCATCTGCTTTAGCGTGGACCCTTGGACATTACAAGTGGGGCTGGAGGATAAGGATCTACGTGATAAAGTCTGACTCATGGAAGGGACTAGAATCTTGATCATTCTTTAATAGTTGATCGACTGAGTGAAACTTCAGGTGTTCTCAGAAAGGAGGGGGAATGTCTCTGGGAAAGAGTTCCTCAGACTACAAGTGGGAGAAATCCCTGTGAGTTTGATTGGCACCCAGAGCACTGAACAGGAAAGACAATCATGCAGCGGTCCATTAACCTAGGAGAATCACACACACACACACACACACACACACACGACTATTTAAGTTGATGGCAGGGATGTCTTTGTGATACTGGCATGTGTGCATTTCTTTAGTCTCTGGATGCTAGTCTGACATTCTCAAACTGTTATTGAGAAAACAGTATTTCTTAAAGCCAGGGAGAATTTTTCAGACCTCACATTATCTATGATTTGAAGAGTTTTTACTTAAGACTTTGTCAGAAGCATATCCTATATGCTTGCAGTTGATAAACTACTGGCTTAATAGGGGTAATTGCTGGAGAAGAAAAAACAACAAAAATCCTTACTATCATTCAGTAGATTCTGATTTAGAAAAAGCCAAATGTGATTCAGTATAAATTTATGCTTTTTTGAGGTCTTAGATGAATACTTAGACTCTCATTCTGCTTTCTTTAACTTCGACCTTAGCCCCTGGCACTGATATATTCCTTCGAGATAAAGGCATTCAAACTAGCAGGATCAGTTTTCTATATGAGATCTGAGACTTTTCAAACTTACCCATGAGTAGGATTATGTGGCAACCATATAAAATGAATTCAAATGAAAAGAGTAAGCAGATTAATACACACCAGAAATATCTAATAGTAAGGATAAGCATGATTTTCGCTTCTGTTCTTTACAGAAAAGGGTTTTGTTAGACAATAAAATATTTTCAGTGACTCTAAGAATGATCTTAAAGCATACATTTGTAGCCGGGGGAGAAATTGTGGTGGCACTCATATGAATACTCAAGCAGGAATTTTTTTTGTTGTTAATAAAGTTCTCGAGTCTCTGGTTTACCCACACTGGTGACAACCTATCAAGTATTTTTATTCTTCCATGAATTCCAACCCCACATTCTACCGCGATGCTCTTCTTTGATAGTGATAGATGGAGGCAAAATATTGTTACTAGAACACCGCTTTCCATAGCCCATGGATGTTGAGTAGCTCATGCAATGAAGAGAATGGAAGGATCTGGCTTAAACATATAAATACCCAACTCCCTGAGCTCACGGTGTCTTTGGTTTCCAAGAACATTACAGAAGGTTTATGATACTTTCGAGCTTGGCAGAGGTGGATGCACAGGAGCTTTCAAATTGGCAGTGAATCTGGAGAAAATGACACTGTAAGAATAACACTGAGCAGGAAATGGCTCACGTGTTTTGAGGTTTCGTTTATTTCAAAGAAAAGAGCAATGTGGATGTAAAAAGTATGATAGTATTTGCATTAGGAAAACTGTAAAATTATGACTTTTCACATATGCCCAAAATGAGAATAACTTTTAAAGAAAGAAACTGCATTAACATAGAAGCCTGTTTTATTTCTTCCATAAAGATCTCCTAGCAGAAGATATTATACTTTTTAAAACTCCAAAACTCAGAGTTTAAGGTTTTTTAATGTATGTATTCATTAGGCAGGACAATAATGATTGCATTATTTAATACCAATATCTTCAGGAGTTTAGGCAGGTCCTAATTAATAAAGATGTATAGCTGTCCACATTAAAATCACTATAATTGTTTCATGGAAGTCTTGATTTGACATGTCTTGCCACCTAACTTTTCAAAACCATGTTTTCTTTAATGTTTTGTCTACCTTCTTTTAGTTTTCAGAACTCTATCTTTTTGCTCAAGGAGAAGGATGTTGTAGCTTAAACCATAAGTGTTTGCAGTGGGGTGGAACTTCTTTCCCTGGCTCTTCCATACCGGTGGAGATGGAAATGCCACCACGTGATGAAGTGGTGGTTTCAAGTGCCAACCTTGCAATTAGCAGCCCACAAGTAAGCATTACACGACAGGTTTCCTTAGCTCTCTCATAAGTCCTCTTAATGGTGAGGAGTGTCCGTGAATTCTCTGTGACCATTGCAATGATTTATCAATGTAGTGCAGCATGGGATGATCAAGTAGTGTCAGGATGGGATAAGAAGAAAGGACCAAGAGGGCTTGATTCCTGCCCCATGGTGAAAGAGAAGAAGCTAGTCCTTCATTGTCATTCATTGCAATATTATTTTTCTCCATCATCTTATCAACTGGCTATTACACAAATTCAACTCAAATAGCCTGGCTAGAAATCAATTCCTATTGATGGGTGGGCAAAGAGCGTGAATGTGGTTAGGGAGAGAGTGAATAAAAAACAAATTTAAGAAAACTAAATACATATGTGGATTTCTTATATGGCATCATCATACAAAATGATAGATGACTTGGCCAATATTTACTATTTAGTGTGAGCTCTCACAACTTATTGTTTAAGCAGTGATGGTAGCATTTCCTTTAAAAACTAGATTATGTTCTAAATTCAGACAATGCTTAGTTCCCAAAGCTTAGTTCTTGACTGGTTCTGTTGATGTAGTTAGTATGGCAGTCATGTGAAAAGCACTGGGTCATGTTACCATATAAAGAATTGCCTCACACCCCTACTTTTGAAGTGTCATTTATTATTAATTCTACTTCAGAAACCAATGAAAGGCAAGATAAGTCCAATTAAAGAAATTCATAGAAAATGCTTATCATGGATTAATTTGAAAAGGTTAATGTTTAGAAGATTTTAAGAATCCCCAAATACAGTGCCTTGAAATGCCAAGAGTATATGCTAGAATTATTCAATTTTAAATTATTACTTTAGATAGAACATTTTGTTTGAGGCAATTGCATTTCTTAAACCTGGTTTTTCTCTCTACCTAATTTCTGAATGTTGTGCTAGTAAGATAAGTGAAATACACAGTCCTTCTCTATATGCAGGTGCTAGCTTTATTCTGTAAGAATACCATGGTTCCCTTAGCTTAATTGATTCCTTTGTTTAGCTGATCTGGTAAAACAAACAAACAAATAAGAAAAGCTGCACTTTTCTCTCAGCTGCACTTTATGTTGTCTGTTTTTAAAATTTGGCAGATCTTGAGCTTCGGGGCAATGAATGTTTCCATAGTGGTAATTCTGGAGAATGAGTCTGACTATATTTTGTATTAATTAATTTATATTTGTAATCAAGAGCTTCACTTGGGGATATTTGTATTGCAATGAACCCAAATAAGTTTACTGGAAGCTTGAAAGTAAAGACACAAAAAGGTTCCCTTTAGGGGAGAGTTTTAGTAGCTTATCCATAGTAACCAAATTTCATCACTTGCACAAAGAATGAGATTTGAGTGTTGTATGTTCAGTACACACTAATAAAGTTCACATTAAGCAAAAATATGGGGATATTATTGAATAAGGCAATGCAAGAAGAAAATTGCATACATGAATACAAGTTTTCATCAGTGGTATGTCCCAAGTCTGTCTTACCTCAACTTACCTCAGGTGTTTGTGCTTGTCCTTTGAACTGTCTTTGGAAGTTTGGATTTAGCATTAGACCCAAAGTGTATATATATGATATGAATGAGTGAAGAGATACATAAATGAGGGAGAAGAGACCTATATTTTGCAAATGAATTTCAAATACACCTCTGAGAAAGTAGTGCACTATTCCACATTCTTTATGTGTAGATTTCATACCAATTTTACTTTCTAAAGAGAACACAGTGGCAAGTGGAGTGGGGCTAAGGGAAAGTGCTGCTAAAGGGGCAAGGCCTGGGAAAGACTCTATGGAGCCAGTGATCAAGGTCAACCGCCACAGTAATAAATTATGTTGATATACTATCTATCCTTGGTATGTAATGGAATTTGCCTTCACCTCCATAGTGTTACTCTCCAAACCCTTAACCTTCATTTAATTATGAAAAAAATCAAACAAAATACAAGATATATTTTACAAATAATTTGCCCGTATTTTTCAGGCTAGCAAAAAACAACAGAGAGAGAGAGAGAGAGAGAGAGAGAGAGAGAGAGAGAGAGAGAATGAATAAGTCTACAAATAGTCATAGCCAAGAGGAGCCTAAGAAGACCAAATCAAACAGCTCAAACTAACTGCCACAAAATTGATCCAAATGTATAACAACCCTGGAGGACACTGCAGAACTGCCCCTGTGGGTCTCGGTCTCTCTCTCTCTCTCTCTCTCTCTCTCTCTCTCTCTCTCTCTCTCTCCACTTATTATTTTTTTCTGAAGATTTAGTGTTAATATTTAAAATTTATTTCAAGCCAAACCTTTTGTTTGACCTAGTCCAGAGATACCATTCAAGGCTTCAATGTTATCAAGCAGTGTTGTATAATTGCTACGACAATCAGTTTAGAAACAAGTTTTCTTCTTGCATTGTTTGCTCTTTAGCTCTCCATTACTCTCCCCGACTGTCCTGCCCAACTAGCAAGGAACCCTTATTATGTTTGGGATCTCTCTAAATTTATCCGTCCTGGGTTTTATTTATTAAAAATAATACATATATATTATATATACTTATATATAACAAAGTCAAGAAGGCTACCAACAGTAACAAAATTCAGTAGAGATAAAACCCAATATGGAAAAAGAGAAAATATTAAAAACCAGATCAAGCAACAAAAGTATCAAAAGGGAGATCAGAGGACGATGCCTAGCCACACAAAGCATATGTATCATTTTCATCTATTATGGTTGTCTCCACAAAACTCTCTAATAACCAAGTTGTGCTCATCCCTCAATTATAAGTACAGGGAAATCACCAGAGGTTTGGTCACTAGGTATTTTGGGCTTCCACTGCCATCCATAATATTCTGAAAACCAAAGTCTCACAATTTAAGCTCTGATACTATAACTTCCTTCACATTTTGATTATGTAATTTATAATTCCTGGATCATGGATGTAGATGTCCTTCATCCATGTTGGCTTAGCTGACATCTCACTTAGATAACTGCCTGTTTGAAAGTAAACACTTAAGACCCCAGATGCTATTCTTTTGCATAGCTGTGGACCTTATAATTCCCTTTACTATAACACCAAAGCCTTCTGTTTCCTCCATGAGCTCAAGCATCAAGCAGATGTTGCAAGAATGGACCATTCTTAGATTGCAATAAGGATTAAAAACATGTCCCCAATCCATTTCAGAATCCATGTTTTCTGTCTTCCTCCTGTTGACCTTAGAAAAAATCTTGTTATTTTATGGTAGAGAATCTTGTCAATCATCTCCCTAGATGACAAGGACCTTCTGTTTATAGTATCATAGTTTATAGTGAATAGAGTTCTTGATTTAGCTCAGAAGTTCAGGCTGGATTCAGCAGAATATTTGGAACAAGGGGTATAATTGCTGATGTCAGATAAATCTTGGCTCAAAACAAAGAATACCAGAAAGGTATTTACTTGCATTACTGACAATGCAAAGGCATTCTTTGGTGTGGACCATAATAAACTGTGGATGACCTTGAGAAGAACAGACATTCTGGAACAACTCATTCTGCTCATTTGGAACATGCACATGGTTCAGGAGAGAGTTGTAAGAACAGAACAATGCAATACTGCATAGTTTAAAATCAGGAAAGGTGTGCTTCTGGGTTGAATCCTCTTACCATACTTGTTCAATTTATATGCTGAGCAAATTATTGGAAAAGTCGAACTATATGAAGAAGACTGTAGCATTAAGTTTGCAGGAAGGCTGATCAACAACTTGTGGTATCCAGATGACATAACCTTGCTTGCTGAAAGTGAGGAAAAATTGAAGCATTTACCACTAATAATCAAGGATAGTAACCTTCAATATGGATTACAACTCAATGTAAGAAAGACTCCCAGCTAGATCAATCAGTACCATCATGAAAAATATAGTTTGATGTTTTTAAGAATTTTGTCTTATATAGATCCACAATCAATGCTTCTTGATTGACAGCAATCCAAATATGGATTATATTAGGTAAGTCTGCACTAAAATTCTTGAGTCTTAAAGAGCAGGGTTCTTATTTTCAGGAATAAGGCATGGCTGACGCAAGCCATGGCATTTACATTGCATCAGAGGAATGTGAAAGATGGACATTGAGTAAAGAAAACCATAGAAAAATACATGTATTTGAACTTAGGTGCTGAAGAGGAAGATTGAAAGGATCATGGACTGTTAAAAGGAAAAAACAATCCATATTCAAAGAAGTAAATTCAAAGTGCTCCTTGGAGTAAGGAAAGGCAGACTTTGTCAGACAGGCTTTGGACCTAGTGTCAGGAGAGGCTAGTCCCTGGAGAAGGACATGAAATGTGTTACATGGAGGGATAATTGCAAAGAGGAAGCCCCTCCGTGGGGCACATTGACACAGTGTCTACATCACTGGGCTCATGCCTGGAAACATTTGTGAGAATGTCACAAGACCGTGTAGTGTTTCCTTCTGTTGTACAGAGGGTCGATATGTATCAGAGCCAACTGCATGGCACGTAACAGAAATATTTTTAAAACACTCCTGAGAAAGGGATCCTGAAATGTGTGGGCAAACTACAAATTGAAATACATGGATTATTGACTAATGCAGAATAAATCTGCACATGATTGGGAACTATTTACACAAACAAACAACAGAAGTTGGTGGTCTGACAAATTTTACAATGATATTGACTGACAACATCAAACACAAGTCTGACAGAATAATGCATTTCTTAATACAGCAAGTAGGTTATTGAAGGACTAGTAAATCTTAGGGTATCTACCAAAGTTCCATGATCTTGGCAACTTGTCTTCTGCTGCTCCAGATACACTCTAGTTTTGGTGTATTCTTGGGTTGCAGGTGGGTTTGGGAGAGTAGAAAAGGTCTAATTTCTCCCTAGGAACATCTGGAGGTTTCAAAATGCTGTCCAGGCGGTATCTCGGTGTACCACCAGGGTTCCTTGCCTGAGGAGACCTGCCAGTTCAACGTAATATGTCTTCATTGATTAGGTCCTGACTCCGAAACAGAATAACATATTGGGTTAAAAATGAGGCTATCTTCACAAAGTAATAATTAATCTAACAATAATAATTCCATAATATTCATTTGTTAATGATAACAAATAAGTTTGTATTTTTACTAACACAAGAGTCACTAGATGTGAAGTAAGATTCATGGAAAATGCAGAAATACATGCCCCTCCGGCATTAAAGCACTCAAAATTTGATTAGGGAAGAGATGGCTTCTCAAAGTACAATAGACTGTAAATATGTGGATGGAGTAAAATTTTGGGACCTTCCTTTGCTGAAATTGATCAGACATATAATCAAGTGCATTGAAAATCATTGGTGACTGGAATTCAAAAGTTAGGGACAAAGAGCAAAAATCAGTATTTGGATAATATGGCCTTAATAACAGAAACATAACTGGAGCTTACTTGAGAGAATTTTGTAAGACCAATGGCTTCATCACAAACACATTTTCAACAACACAAGTGATGACAATTCCTGTGGATTTCTATAGGAGAATATACAGTAATAAAATGGATTATATATGTGGGAAGAGATGATAGAGAAGATTAACATCATCAACTGAAAACAGGCCAGGGGTTACATTTGTAACAGATCATCAATTGCTTAGATGTAAGTTCAGGTTCAAGATAAAGAAAACTAAAATGAATCTGGGAAGACAAAAAATGAGTCTATCCCATTAGAGGTTGGGAACATCTCAAGAATAGATGTGACCCATTAGACATTAGTTGGGAGATCCAAGGAGCTGTAGGGTCACATCAAGAATATGAGACATGAGAAAGCAAAAGATCATTTAAAAATACCGTAAAGAAAGAAATCATTTAAGTGGATCTCACAAGGAATTCTGGGGCTGAGCCCCGGTGGCATAGGTGGTTGAGTGCGGGAGTGCGGCCTGAGGGCTTGGCAGTTCAAATCCAGTGGCAGCTCTCAGGATTGGCACTGGGTAGTTCCTAACACCACCAGAGGCAGTGATGCCCCCCCAAAAAACAAACAAACAAAAAGAAATTCTGAATCTTGCTTTCAATCCTAGATAGCTATAGAAATGGAAGAAATGATGAAGGAAAAGACCTGAGCAGAAGGACGGGGCTCTAAAGTGCATAATTGTTCTCATGGCGAACCTATACATGGATCAAGATACAGCTGTGCAGCTAAAGCATGGGGACAATGCATGGTTTAAAGTCAAGAAAGGTGTGCATCAGGACTGTCTCCTTGTACCACTTTTATGTCATCTGTATGATGAGCAAATGATCAGAGAAGCTAGACTATATGAGGAAGAGCATGACCTCGGGATTGGAAAAGCTTATGAACAACCCGTGATATGCAGATGGCACAACCTTACCTGTGTAAGCGAGAGTGAGAAGGACTCAAAGCACTTGCTGATGAAGATCAAGGATTGCAACGTCAGTAAGGATTACAATTCAATGTGAAGAAGTTCAATATCCTGAGCACCAAAACCATAGAGAAAGTCATGATAGATGGTCAAGGATTTTTTTCTTGCTGGGATCCACCACCACAGTGCATTATGGAACCAGCAGCTAAGGGGTCAGAGAACACATAGCACAGGGTAAATCTGCTGCACAAAACAAGACTGTTACTTGGAGGACTAAGGCATCTGACCCTAGTCACAGTATTTACAGAATGCGTGCAAAAGTTGGACATTGAATTTTAAAAAAGTTTATAAAGAACTTTAAAGAAAACTGAAGCAGAAGCAATGTATTCCAGTTACAATTCTGGCAAAGAATAATGAAAAGAATACAAAGTGCCAAAAAACAAATAAATCTGTTTTTGGAAAAGTAGTCATTATGCTCCTTAGAGGTAAAGATGGGGAGAGTCTGTTCCCCATAGTTTGGCCATGCTGTCAAGAGAGAGGAGACCCTGGAGACGGTCTTGATATCATGCTTCAGAAAGTAGAAGGGCCGTGAAAAATAGGAAGACCTTTGACAGGATGGTTGAACTCAGTGGCTGCAACAGTTTGCTAAAACTGGGAACAACGGTGAGGGTGACACAGAACCTGGTGGTGTTTCATTGTCTTGTATGTTGTGATTCTAAGTCAGCACTAGCTGACGGCGCCCTAGAACAACTCCTGCTCAGATTTAGAGCCTCGGAAGTTTCATAGAAGGTCTCTGGGACTCAGAACAGATAGGATGGCAGTGAGTTTGGATGTGGTTTTATTGCCATTACTTTTAGTGATATACAAGATTTATGATCTACACATAACCATAATACAGAAAACTAAGAATTTTCTATGGAGATTCATGTGAGCGAGAGGACAACGCTATGAATTACCACATTGGTTGACACAAACTTTTGTGACACAACTAGGTTGAAGGTGAATTTTAATGTCACTGAGCTAATGTGAATATATTAAAATGAAATAATTATGTAGCTGATGTTTGTCTAAGGAAAAAAACAGTATATCTTAATTATGAAATAAGATTTTAAGAAATGGAAATATTTGTGAAATGAAAGAGCAATAAAATAAATATTTGTGGGATGTAGTTGCAACATTTTGAAATTCTTGCCAATGTCTGGGTGTGGGGAGAATCTCAATTTCAAATATATTGTATAGAGACACATTTATTAAGCCTTAAGTAGGATAAAGACAAAAGGCAAATAATCTGGATGAAGGAAAGCCTCGGCATGAGACTTAGATTTAATCCCCAATCAATCGATAACCATGTACTTGGAACATGGTATCAGGAGAATCCATTCCCTGGGCAGGAAAATCATGCTCAGTAAAGCAGAAGGCAGTGAAAATGAAGAGATTGGAATGGATAAAGACGAAGAGTGAAGCCATATCTCATCTCTTCTTTGTGGCAATTGACCTGGGGTCAGTTTAGAGTTGAATTCTCTCCTATTGAAGCCAGAGGAGGTCAGATGCAGCCTCCACACCACTTCCTCAAGAATTTAATAGACTCTGCAGGGACAATCAGCTATTGTATCTGTGAATGCTTCCCTCAAAAAAAATTCCTACTTAGACATACAGAAACCAAAAGCAACCCAGACTGAGTTGATTTGATGCATTTCGCAGACTAACTCTTACAGAAGTAGAAAGATGAATTGATACAGAAGTAGAAAGATAAATTGATGCAGAAGTAGAAAGATGGTTGGACCAATGGCCTCAAATATAATTGTGGGAGTGACCCAGGACGCTATGGTGTTTCGTTCTGTTATACAGAGTAACTATGAATCAGAACAAAAACAGGATGAGGAATAATATGGTCCTATGAGAACTTTTCTATAATGCAATTCTCTATAAATCTTAAGCGCTCAAAATTAAAGATTAGGAAAGGAAAAATATCTAAAGAAATAAATGAATCTTGGGCTGAGCCCCGGTGGCATAAGTGGTTGAGTGAGGAACTGCAGCCCGCAGGCTTGGCAGTTCAAATCCAGCGGCGGCTCTCAGGAGCGGCACTGGGTAGTGCTCACAACCACCAGAGGCAGTGATGCCCCCCCCCCAAAAAAAATAAAGTCTAATCAAAACAGTGGATTCTAACAATAGCAAATGTGATCCAAGAATTGTACATATATAAAAAAAGAAATAAGTGAATCTCCTGTTTTAAAAAACTCAAATGTATCTCATTGTATTCTAATGTGCATATACTTACATACCTACTCTAGTGAAGAATGTAGTCAAAGTAATCTTCACATTGGATCCAACAAGAATTAATGAGATATAGATTAAAAGTTTGTGTGAATTGAGTTTTTGATGGTCAATTTTGCAATAGTTCAGAGCTCTTCAGGTGGCCTCCTTTAGAATTTCCCATGTATTGTATATATGAGGAAAAAGATGAGAGTTTTGTTTTCTTTAGATTGATTTGAGGTATATTTATAGAAAAGCTGAGTAAATTGTAAATGATAGGATTAAATTTAATTCAGTATTAAATATCACGTTCTATAAGGCATACACACCTCTTGAAAAATACTCTTTATTTTCATTTTAGCTATCACCATGTAAAACAAAAATCTACTTTAAAAATGTCCAACATTTTGAAAGCTGAAAATGAAAACTGTGTTTTTGTTTCCTGTAGTTAAAGTTATATACTGTAAGTTCAGTGGATCATTTATCCTTTTGGTAAATAGGAAATGCACACATTTTATATATCCCCAAATTTCAAGATTCCCATAATATTCCATCAAAAAAGAATTATGTACAATTATATCCATTATCATTATTTTAGCATAATATTTTCAGATACTTATAGTAAGCCAAAACAAGCTAAGAAAAAAACCTACACAACCAAGAATTCATTGTTTGTTGAACTGAAAAGTAACAAAATTTAAAGAATTTTGATGAGTGAATAGAAAATATATAAATTATGTGTTGCTCATAAATTATTCTCTTACATTACACTTCAAAGTTTTAAATCACTTAGAACAATAAACTTCCTGTAATTCAGTTTTGGATGGAGTTTTCAGCTAAAAATAAAGTTTTTTTTTCTCTATTTCTGGACAGGGAATTGGTAGAAGGGAAAAATAAGTAGGCCCGTTTTATTTCTTCACCAAATAACTAGAGGTCGTGGAAATAGAATTGAAAAAAAATATGAACTCAATTTTCAGATTTAATTGAAATTTTCAACGCGCATAATTTTTCACTAGCTCCTCTTTTATTATCTATTTGAGATGCTATAAAGGAAAATCTTAGAATTGTCTGCCAAGTGTTAAAGTATATGACTAAAACATATTTATTACCATAACAGCCATGATGATGAACTTCTAATATGTTCTCATGAGGTATCTTTCACATATCACTCAATTTATTGTAAAAGGCTTTTCTAAGTAGAATACATCATGTAGTTTCAATTACTCATAAGGCAGTAAATTTATACTAACAGTACAGAACCTATCTAACTAATTTATTTTTTATTTTTGCTAGTCTTTGCTTTTCTTTAATTTATTATTCTGGATTGATCATTAAAATCTGCATCTATGAGCAGAAGTAAAATGTATTGAAGTTTCAGTTCAAACAAGCATGATTTGCTCAACACAAAACATGTCGAGCAGGTCATTGGGGGTCAATAGATGGTTCCGATTACTTTTCTCTTGTTTTAACCTTGCTAGTTTTTCTTTGAAAATTGAAGTCCAGAGAAAACAGTTGTTTCCTGAAGGATCGACTGGACCTGTTAAATTCAATAGAGGTGAGCCCACCTTGTAGTCCTCTTTGGGGATTCCAAACATGTCATCTTGATAGCTTTTCTCCAAGGACATAAGCTAAGAAGGAGGTTTCTAATGAAAAATTTTCAAGAACTATGAAAACTACATTTGAGAGGTAAAGGCCAGAAACATTACACTGAGGAATATGTTATTTCCTTCATAACGAAGAACTTCTTCATTCTCCAAAGGTGGCAAGGGTTTTCCTTATGAGATCTTTCCTGGGAAAGCTTACCTCATCATCATAAAGCCTTGATCCATGCTCCTTTATGGGATTCGCCTATTCCCACACTCAAAGAACATTGAAACGGAACATAATCTCAGCCTCCAGATCTTGCCATACTTGTCACTTTGGCATCATGTAAATCAAAGAGCTCAAAATTCTTCGGGAAAGAGTAAGAGAGATGGAAATGGCACCGTTAGAAATGTACAAGCCTACATCTGGGATATTGTGAGAAACAATAGCTTCACGTTTTGATATTTTATTTAATAAAGTACTCTCTGGTTTTCTGGCAATATTTTTTGCTTACTTTTGAATTTCTGGGTTAAAATTTTATTTTCTTTGCATCTCAGAATGATCACCATATGCTGCAGGTTTCTTGATAAATATACATGACTAAGTTCAAAACTAGTTTAACCCAAAGGGTTTCTAGAGTTTTGACATGAATATTAAAATGCAAATGCCAAGACATATAATGTTTTACAGCTTATTATATCAAAAGCATGGAGGCAGAAGAATGAATTAAATCAAGGAAGGAATAATTTTAAAAGAATTATAATTCCTCTAAGTAGCTAGTAATGTAACGTGTCCATGAATCAACAAGGCAATTTGAGGAAATAAAGAAAAATATTTTTGAATGAAAGAAAAGTGGAGTGGTTGAGTACGGGACTGAGGCCCATGGGTTTGGCGGTTCATATCCAGCAGCAGCTCTCGGGGAGCAAGGCTGACTAGCTCCCATGATCACCAGAGGGCAGTGATGCCCCCCCAAAAAATAGAAAAGGAAAGGAAATGAATGAAAAATTGCCTTTCCAATACATCTTTGAAAACATAACTGCACATAATATGATGATAAATCTATGTTTAACATCACTCCTTATCGATAAAAATCACACATACATAGAACACTGTAGAGAATGAAGAAAATATAATAAGAATTGACACCTACCAATTAAATTTTCTTACCTTCCCATTCTTTTCTGAAATCCTCCTTTTAACAGATTTGGGCTCCACCAGCTGTCATCTTCTTACTGCGCATGTTTTCAGATATCCCTAATACATTGCCTGAGGGACATTGTGTCCTGACATCCCCTGCCATTACCTTCTCAGGCAAAGGAGTGAGTGTCACAACTTCTTGCCAACAAACTTGAAAATAAACTGAAAATGACGACTTGGTCTTGGGTTTTAGGTTTTCGGTGCCAAGTCTCAGCACTGAAGCCAATTTTGCAGCCAATTTCTAAACCTCTGAAAATTGGGGTCAGTGGAAGGGCAAGAAATCCACATATTAACTCACTTTGAGTCCACCCACTGAAAGCCATACCCATCAACGGCAGTGTAAAAACTCTTTATTTGTTTAGTGTATTTGTAGAGAATATTTTTAATAATTAGTCACGCATGATAGGATCTCAGAACGCTTATGTAAATAATTTGATCTACTTTTATACACACCAAAAAACTTTGGAAATAGAGCATATTTCTTTCATTAGCTAAAAATAACTATGCAATCCTGCATGTAATTTGCATTTTTTAAAACATGCATCTTTAATGTAACATTCAAGCATACAGAGAAGCATTTAAATTATCTTAAGGTGAATGCTCAACCTCTCCAATTCTACCACTGATATTTAGGTAGGCTTGCTAGACCATGGTCTTTCCATAAATGAACCCATTTTTAATACATTTTTAGTACAAAATAATTCATAGAAATTCATGGACAGCATCTTAATGCTTCAAGATTATTTATCATAAAGAGAAAAACAATTTTTGAAAACTTTACTGAAATTCTGAGATAAAGAGATAAGTGTTATATAGTGGAATGTATATTTTTATCATTTATGTTAATTTTATCATTTGATGAGTTTTGGCAAATGCATACTCAAACTCCTTCCAAAACATCACTCTTACTCCAGATAATTTCTTTTATGTCTTAATTGTAACTTTAATTTATAGGCATCTCATTCAATCACTCATATTAAAGCATAAAACTCCTCCCAATAATTAATTGGTCCTATACAATAGAAATTGAAAAAGATAGAAATTCAAATTCATTTTATTGATTCAAGAAATCACATACATACAAATACATATTTGATGATTATACTATTGAACCTGAAAATGATTCTCATTCCTACAAAAATAACAAGTCTTCATTTGAGAGTGTGAAAATTGTTTTCGGTTTTGAGGGAAATTGCTTTTTATCTAATAACCCTCAAAGAAAGAAATACTTGTATTTTCTACAGTTTGTATCCTGCTTTCCAGGACCCTGGTGACATAATGACTAATCACTTGGCCTCTACAGGAAAAGTCAGTCAGAGATTTGAACCTACCAGACTTCTGAATAGCAGTGATATGGCCGTCTCTTTCCTTAAAGACTTCCAGCTTTGGAAACGACGCTGTGGGTCTGATGGCCTCTGTCCTGTAGGATCCTATGCGACAGGATGACGGAATGCCTTACCATAGCAACACATTGATCCAGCTTTTAAAAACAAAATATTGGTTGTTCCATAAAAAGTGTGTTTGCCTTTCAATGGTGAATTGGAATTAGAAGTATAATGTTTTCTGGTTTGTTGAAAAATGCATCACAGACATTTCCAATATACAGCTCATCAGTGTTTTAAACCTAAGTAAATTGATTGAAATATTACTAATGTATACTGACAATTCAAAATGGAAACCTTTACTCAATTGTGTTTATGCTAGGGATGATAGTGGGAAGAAAAAACTAGATTTGTCTTTAGTAAATCCTCAGGACTTAAGTACATTAGAAACCAAATTGAAGGGTGCCAAAAATCATAGATTTTACTCAATCTAGACAAGTTTAACAATGATGGCTAATATAATTATTTTTTCAATAGAATGGATGGCTAAGATTCTCAGGTTTGGTGTTGTTTTTCTATTTGAACCTAACTTGATTTGGTAAAGTTCAGTTGTCAGTTAAAAAGAAAACATATCAATAGTCTTTACTTCAAAGGTTTTATTAGGGTGATAGCCTTTAAGGAAAAGACATGAGATTTGGGGGGGGTTAAATAAATTTTAATTTATTAAATTGTTTTATTGATGGCTCATACAGCTCATCACAATCCACATGTACATCCATTGTGTCAAGCACTTTTGTACATTTGTTTCCCTCATCATTCTCAAAACATTTGTTTTCTACTTGAGCTTCTGATATTCAGTCCTCATTTCCCCTCTCTCCCTGCTCTCCCCTCTTCCATGAACCTTTGATAATTTATAAATAATTATTTTTGCCACATCTTAAACCATCTGAAAAAGTCTTACCTTGAAGCTCTTAGTATTTGCAGACAACTAAAAATGTCAACTGCTATTTTCCTCCTCCCCCTTCACCACACCAAACACTGTACCATTTCACTACAGGTACTAAATCCCTGTTCTTGCAATTAGGGTAAATAAGCATCCAAATGCTATAAATCACTGTTCAATTTTCCTTGAACTTACTACCTTTTTAAATATATAATTACTCACTGGCATTGCAGAAAGAGACTATTCAGTCTGAAAGACATAAATCTGGGTATTATTTTCCCTGGCAACTGGAGATGGCTTGGAAAAAGAAAGACATAGCATTTTCCCCCTTTAAAAAGTTTTATATCCCAGGCTTCCCTTATTAACCATTGAGTGGGACTAAGCTGTTTTTCTTAAATTAAACAGCCTCCAATTTAATATAAAACAATTAATATGCTTATTCAAATCAAATGAATTTTTGTGAACAAAAATAAATTAAAACACAGATTTAGTTCATCTCTTCATCTATGGTACATAGGATTTCTTTTGGCAATGCTTAAATCCAGGATTATCTGTTCTCCAATTTCATGTTATTGATATGTCTTTACTAAAATTTTTCTCTCACCAAAGTCAATAATGGAAAGTTCTAGTGACATTGAAATAGCACCATGTCAATAAGCACTATTTTACATTGGCTTTCAAAATTTTGAAAGTTTCTTCTAAAGAGACCCTTTATTTTGAAGAATAAATTACAAGAGCAACATAACTAAAATAAAAGTTTCCATATGTTCCTTTTATATGCAAGTGGTATCTACTCTACTAAACTTTTCTCCATATTTTTTGAATAATATCTGTCTTCTATTACCTTTCTCAGCTTTCCCGCCACTAAACATAGAAATGGCAAAAAAAAAAAAAAGAGGGAAACAATTATAAACTAATCACGGTATTTTCAAAGTATTCAAAATGTTTAGTGTTTGAAATATACAATTTCACAATTTCTAGCTCTATAAATATACATTATTTGAAAGCAACTTCCTAAATATGATGTCTAATATGTATGTATATATTCACCACCACTTCGGATTTTTGCAGCTTTAAGTGAGTTGACTTTAATTTTGCTATGGTGTCCCAGGAATGCAAGTCCATTGTCTGCGTGTCAATTCACTACCACTGAATCAATTGTGAGTCAGAGCAACATAACAGGGCAGAAACCCCCGGAATTTCTAAGAATGGAATAACAAGCCTTCTCTTTCCTGGTACAGTTCCCGGTGGCCTCACACTGCTAATCTCATAAGTAACAGTACATAGCTGAGAATATATTTAGTTTCAAATGTATAGAGTTCTTAGCGATTTCATTTAAGCATACAATTAAGGCGACTCATTTCAAATACAGTCGTCTATCTCCTTGCCCTTGTTTATATCCGCTAATTGTATAAGCTGATAGATATTGATTACTAGCGTTACGTCAAAATAGCATGCTCATCCAATGTGCGTCCCGTTGTACTTGGGCTAGACTCTCACGGCCATTGCATCCATTCTGACCACAGGGACCCTATTGGGCGGACCCTATTGGAACGGACGCTGTGTTTCTACTTTTTTACTGTACCAGATTGTCTCATCTTTCTTCCTGGGTGCAGCTGGCTGGTTTAATTGCTCCACTCCTGGTTCACAACCCAACTCCTAACCCACTAGCCATCTGGGTTCCTGTTTGTGCTGGAATATAGAATTTAAGGACTTTTCAGAGTTATGCAACAACTGCATTTCTTCCCTGTTCTCAGAAATAAGGTTGAAATAACAGAGTCTTCTTTTTTCATGTAGCACAAATTCAAGACCAATCAATCTTCTCCAGAGATAAATATACCTCTATATGCCAACTCATCTGATAAGCAGGGGAACACCCAATTTCACAGAAAGTCAAGTATAAATTGCCTAGTGTAGCATGCTTTTATTCTTTAATGATTTCCCTTTCAGATATTGCATTATCAAAGTAGAGCATTGGAGAAGATGCTAAGCAGTATCAGTCAAGTTCCATCAAAGAAAATGAAACATGCTTCAGGTGTTTCAACTGAAATCGTTTCCTTCAAGAAGGGGCTTAGAAATGGGGTTGGCGTGTGTGAAGGTAGCACACTTGGTGGTAATACTGGACACTCCTGCGAGGGTTGAAAAGAAAGAGGGGAAAGAGGACTAAAAGAGGCCAGAGCTACTGTCATCTTGTGGCAGGGAAAATCGTATCCGGTTATGCTGCAGTAGGAGATGTTTTCAGAGATCATAAACAGAAGACCTGCAGAGAGGGCTAGCCAATTGCCCATGACTATAATTAATTGTCTACATAGATGATTGCAACTTTTAGAACTCAATTTTCACTTTGGTCCACTTTGACCATTTCAGAGCACTGCTACTCAGTGGGCTCTGAGTCATGGTGACCCCATATCTTACAGAGGGTGTTTTGGGGCTGATTGTTTGGGAAATAGATCGCCAGGCCTTTATCTATTGCACTTCTGAATGGACTTGAAACTTCCCCTTCATGGTTTGCTACTGAAGTTGCTTACTTTTTTTCCCCAGAAGTGTCTTTTGGGGGGGCCATCACCGCCCTCTGGTGGGAATAGGAGGCCCAGCCTTGCTCCTCAAGAGCTGCTGCTGGATTTGAACCATTGACCCAATGGGCTACAGTTCCGCACACAACCCCTACGCCACTGGGGCTCAGCTCCCAAAATTGTCTTAACATTGTTTATTATCACCAATATTTCCAGAAAATCAGTGAGTTAAAACTTAAATGTGTTCTGCTTTTCACCTGGGGGATTTCTTGGTTAAATTCAAATTTTATATTATTTGTAATTACTATTTTATATTAATTAGGTAATTAGATAATGATGACATAGATACACTAAGCAGAATTTTAAAATCAGGGATCTTAGATGGATGAACCCCTTCTCTCTATCAAACTCCATGTTACTGTCAGTTTAGTTGAAGTATGGAAACACCTTCTTCTAAAGTGAGTTCGCTGAAGATTGAATCATAACGTAGCTCTAAGTACCTTGTAAGAGATGTATTTAGCCCAACAAACTGTAGGATGGAATTCACTGATGCCACTTAATAATGTTAACTTGAGAGTTTTCATCAAACCCAGAACTTCAACCACCATGTTTCTTACTTGCGTAAGAAACAACTTGCATGAGTTGAACTAATTTTTAAAATACTTTAATAAGAGTAATACTTAACTTTTTAAAAATATCCCCATGTATTTAACACTGAGTTTTTGTTTTATATTGATATTTTCACCCTGCTCAGTGAACTAAACTGATATTTAATAACTACCTTGTGAAAGTGAAAATAAATATCAGCATCTTACTTAGCTAAAATATGTCTTAATTTTCAAAAATATTTAAAATTGGTATCCATCTGCTATGCTATATTTTAAATAAGAAACACATAATAGAAATACATGATGTGACTCAAATAAAGGTTGAGCATTGAAAAAACCATTTCCTGAGCACTCCTTTCTCCTGTGGACACTGTTTGATCAAACTTAGCTCCTAGAATAGGTTATATCTATATAATTAAGTCCTCTAGTCTCAGTTGCTCAATGTTCTCTGATTTCTCCCCTGCGCCTATATCACTGGAACCCACCACCAGAATCCTAAATACATTGTCCCAGGATTCCACAGCTGAATGAAAGCAGGTAAGTTCCCGCTTAGTCTGTTCAGACCTCGTGCCACATAAATGTTTCTAGCAGCAATTAGGAGAAAAAAATATCAAAACTCCTGTGTAATTGCATATACTGTTTTCCTCCTCCTTGCTTCAAAAGAAAATCCATGTACCCATGAGCAGAAGGAAGGCCAGTGAAATGGGATGAATTACTGTGAACTGAGAAGAGGGGGCCATGTCGGCACAGTAGGGTAGGGTCAGGCCTTAGGTTTAGACAAAAGCAAGATGAAGCTGTGGTAACATTGCAGGCAGCTGCAGGGCATCACGGAGTTTGCGTTTTTAACAGTTCTCTTTGAACATTATGTAGGCATGAATGAGAGTCTCTTGGCAGGGTTGATCTGAAGACTGGAGTTCTAAGTCTGCCCAGAGGTATCTCGGAAGAAATATATGGCAATTAGTCCCTAAAAATCCCCCTTCAGGATAAACTGAGTCAGAATTGACTCATGGCAAATCTCTATGGTTTATTACCCTATCAATTGGATAAAAGACAAAAATTAAACTGCAATCTCATCTATAAACACCAGGATGGCATTTGATGTATGTTTTAAAATATTCTCGGATATGATATTACAGAGATATTACTCAAGGGTAAGATATCTCCAACACCCCTCTCAGGGTCTGATGCATAGTAGTAGTACAAAAATATTACTTGGGTATTGGATAAATGAATAAACCTAAAGCATACTAACAAAGGATATAATTTTCCATCACCCATTCTTTTTTCTTATGATTAAAAACTGAGTCAAATAACTTCTGTAAGTACTTTCACAAATGTATAGCTTACCTTGTGCTTTCCTGAGTTCTCCTTTTTGAACCAATAGAGGCATAGTAAGAAAATAGTTGTAGAATCCATTACAAAATGATTTTTAATGCCCTCATAGAAAAGAAAGTTTATTTCGTAAGTATTTAAGCTGGTATTAATACCAGCTTAAATAAGTATTTAAATGCTCCAACATAACTGAAATTCCTAGGTAAAACTATGAATCAAATATGTATATGTGTATATCAAAGATGTTTAAAATTTTATTTAACAGATATATACATATATATATATGATTCAAGTCATGTTAGCATGGATCTTGTTACCTATAGGGTAAAATATTTGGTATAAAATATTGTAGATTCCACCCTAATTGCCTATTGAGTTTCTCTCTGTGTTTTATAGAAGTCAGGCAAGTTGACTTTTCACTGAGGAGTTTTAAAATGTTTTATGTTGTGATTAATTTGAAAACTCAACCTTTTGTTTCCCATCAAGTCTTCTGGGAAGAGCAGAGGTTAGCCTTTTGAAGTAGCTCTGATTTATGCCACACGGTGTCACTATGTCCCTGCCAAGCTATGGAGTTATCTCTAGTTCCGTTTCTGAACTTCTTCTGGATGTTCCACTGGATGTGGTAGAGAAGAAATAGATCTATTTTGAGCCATAATAATGGAAAACATATCAATTTCCAGAGTTAGGTAATGTAGCAAATTTTCCTTTCTGTCTCACACTTCTTTCAACCTTTAAAACAGATTGTAAATTGTAACACAAGTCGGAAGATCTATGATTTTTCTCCCCAGGCTGTCAGCAAATTAATGGCTTTAAAAATAATAATGTTTCCAAAACCTATTTACCCTAACAGGTCTATAAATATTTTATTCTTACCTTTTAGTTAGCTTTAATTTAAAAGAGAAAAGTGTTCCTCATTAGATATGAATTATTGTATTTTTAAATCTTGTTATATTTTAACTCATGAATATTTATTTTTACCATAAAATATACAATTCAATAGGGTAGTGGTGGCTTAAGATATGCAAAATGATGTTAAACATACTTAAATTCAAGTTAAATCTAAAAATATTGGTATCAGTAGCTTGTTCTTTAGTGGAGCTCATAAAGAAATCTCCCAATATTTCTTCTAACTTTGTATGGGTAGCCAATCATGTAGTCATTGAATTCGTCCTAATTCTTAGTGTTTCCAAAGACTGGAGCAGAACATCCTATATGATTTCCTGGACAGTAATCTTTATGGAAACAGGTTGCCACATATGATTCCCCCACAGCAATGCTGGGTACATTTGGATCAACAAAGTTTCCATTAACTACCATGTCTCCAAGATTCCTTGTAGCTAGAGAGACAATAGTCTTATCATATAGCATATAATTACAAAGAGAAAAATGCCACCATATCCACTTGCAACTGCCATTGTTTTATAAATATACAAGCATTCAAAACATGTGCAACAAAGCAGCATTCTATCATATGGTAGGATTCTGGGCAACTTCAAATAATAGAATTTGAGTGATATTTATTGTACGAATACATTGTTGTGCATTTTTGAAGTCGTATTTTCTACACTGAGCACATTTAGCAACTAGTAACTAAACATTTCTTAAAGTTTTATTACTTTCTGCCATCTACTAAATTTCCCATACACAATACCAAGAATTTATAAATGATATCATCTTAGGCTATCATTGGTGCTATTTCAATTTCTTCATGCATAATGAGCAAATCATAGCAGTACATAGTCCAAATAATCATTGTCAGTATTATATATGCATATCTATGCATGCACATATATATGCATATACACATACTATATGTATTTCAATTTCATTAGATGAGAAGGGAGAGTTGGAAAGTTTCAGCTCACAAAGTCTATTGTGTAGGCATAGGCATTTATAAATGGTTCTAAAAATATAAGTCTACAAATTGGTTAACCCTCTAGATGGAACTGGATGCACTTTAAAAATATATAAGAAACAAAGTTTAATCATATTATTGAGCAAGAGTGATTGGGCTAGTTCGTGGCATTGTGAGCAGAAACTCTAGGCGACAACACAAAGTGGAAACCCTGAAGTAGCACTGACTTATCTATTACTAAGGATTTCTAGAGAGCAAGACAAGACTTTCTGTACCTGCGAGGAGGAATTAATCTGGAACTTGAGTTGAATTGCCTATTTGTTTTCAGTCCCTAGATATTTAAGTAGGGATTGCTTTGAAGGAGGCAGTCAAGCATGCAGTCATTGATTTTCCTTGAACTTCGGGTAAATTCTTAAGGAAATGTGGTGGGGGCCTCATCTGTTCTCCTCTGGCTTCATCGGGAGGAGAATTGAGCTCTATACTTAAGTAGGCCTATTGCTTTAAAGAGATGAGACTTTATTGGTCTTTCACCATTTTCATACCAACTATCTATCCTTTGACACTCTCCTCTGCATGGCTTGATAATCCTTTGTAATGACCACACAAACGTCAGCTAACACTCACTATCATGCGTTTTTACTAGGGAAGTCAACTGATTGCTCTAATTGGGGATCAGAAAACATTATGCATACCTTGTCCACAGCAGTGCCTTAGTCGCCAGCTATGTCAGCTCTAGCTGACTTTGGGGCTCTGAGTCTTGTGATCCCTTGGCTCTGCCTTTTCCTGTAGACTAGGAAACCTTCCGCTCTGCCTTATCTTGGTGTGACTCCTCTCGTCTGTTAGTGTGCTCCTTCTGTTTTCTTTGGTGGTCTCAGTTGTAGCATGACCTGATCTGGTGGCCAGAGCTCTGATGAGTGCTTCACTCATGCTTCTTCTTTCTTGATGATCCTGAGATTCCTTCAGGCCAGAATGGTCCTTAGGATGATGAGACTCTGTCTTACATCCTTTGACTTGAAGTCGGGAGGTACCAGACCCTGGAGAAGGCCATCAGGTGTGGTAAAGTCACGAGACAGTGAAAACCTGGAAAGCCTTCCAGGAGATGGATTGATGCTGGGGCTCAAGCAGAGGAACCATGGTGATGATGGCTCAGAACCAGGCCGGGTCTCATGCTGGTGTACTGCAGGTCAGACCAATAGTATTGAACAACAACAACTGCTCACTTCAAGGCTGCCCCATCTATTGACTTTGAAGCTATCAGTTCTCAGCATGTATATTTCCCTTTTCTGAATTCAAGTTGTGTATTTCTAATGAACACCATCAACGTGAATAAATATATTATTTGGTACAGAGGGATAACACTACTCCTCTATAACTAGAGATTAACTAGACCAACTACAAAATAGACAAAATTTTAGATGTGAGCTATCCGGAAACAATGATGTCTAGATTCACTATAAAATATAGTATGAGAAAAATTATATTTCTAGAGGAATTGATTTTCCAGGACTGGGTAGAGTTAAGATTTAGGGTTGGATTAGAGTTGGAACTACATGTAGGACTATGTTTTGGATTAGGGATGGCTTAGAATAGATCTATCATTAAAAGTTGACCTCATTTTAAGAATTTTACTTTTTATATTTGACAGTTTTGTCTTTACCTATGGTATTGCTCTATGAAGGGTGCAACACAGTAAGTATGGATAGCAAACTGATTGAATGGGAGAATGTTAGTCATACATTTATATTATGAGTACTATCAATATAAAGTTGTTGTTGAACCTATGTCTTTTAATACCTGGGTACCATTAGGTTTCCTTCACCACATTTGTTTATGCACCCATTTTTCCTTCAGTGATCATTTCAGGAAGGTGAGTATCATACATTTCCACATTATTAGGATGAACTGTTTTTGTACTGAGGTAAGATTAAAGGAGATGCCCAAAGTTTGTCTGCTTCCTTATTGTATTTACATATATGTGTATATGTAAATATATAAAGTATGATGATAGGAATATAAGTCTATATGTGTGTGGACAAATGCTCCTATTTTTATGTCTTTATCTATCTATCTATCTATCTATCTATAATTTTACTTTCCCTTCAGAAAAAATATTGGGATTATAGATTCCCTGAGAATCCAGGAAGAGAGGTTGGGTTGGGGGGAAGGGGGGTAGTGAACAGATAGTAATGATGATTGGATAACCCCACTTGAGGGGAATGAATAATAGAATTGTAAGTGAACACTTACCTTGGATGGTGTAATGAACAAAATAATAATAATAATATATAATATAATAACAAGAGTTTGTGGGGAATAGGCTGGAGGAGGGAGAAAGGGGGTTGATATCAATGAGTTCAAGAAGAAGGAAAATGCTTTGAAAATGATGGTGGCAGTAATTGTACAATGATGCTTGATCTAATTGAAATATGGATTGCTAAATTATATGTAAGATCTCCCAGTAAAATGATTACTATATATGTATAAAGTTATTTTGTAGCATTTATGCACATATATAGAATCTGCTTATGAGTTTCCCTTGAGTTATGGTAGATCATAATATAACTCTATCTTGTTCCTCTATTTAGCTATTATCCATTTATTCATTCATTTATTAAGTAAATACTTAATTAGATCCTTTTCACTAAATCCCCATGTCTTGCTAATTGTGAGAGACAACAGTGAATGAGCTGTACATCTAGCTAATAGGAATCTGTAGGGAAAAATTTGAGGGTCAAAAACCCTTCCCTCTATTCTAGATTACATGTTATTATACAGAATACAAAAGTACGAATGATTAGATCAATAAAAATGTCATGAAAATGGGGGTGGGGAAATGGCAGAAAACACAACATAAGACAAATGATTATTGGTGTTAAAAATGGATAACAGAAAAAAAAGGGATAACAGGAGAATCAATGACAATATGAAACACACTCTCCAATACTGCTTTGAGTCACTAAAACAACTCTTGAAGGAGATTATGACTAACCCAAAAATTAAAGATGGGAGAAGAGAGCCAAACTGAAAACAAAAGATGTAGATGTGCTCTAAATTAAGCTGGACAAAATAATATGTTAAAAACCATTTAATTAAATGGATGGTGTGGTTGTAGAAAACATACTGAGACTAACCGGTGAGAAGAACTTAAACCATAAACAGGATTTCATTCCCATGCCCAGGATCACTCAGGGATAGGGAAATCCTGGAAGGATATCAGTGTCCCCGCAATCAAAGAGTTCAAATTTATGCAAAGGGTAATCTGTCTGCAATTTGAAGAACGGTTTTGGACCTGGTAAAACTGCAGTTAGGGTCAGCTGTAAGAAGGTGTTATAGCTACAGAGAAGAAATTACCTAAATAAGAGAGAAAACAGGAGGGTCAGAAATAGATACGTTTGTGGTAAATTGGGAGACTATTGGTTAAAGAAGAAGAAATGAAGACAGGGGTCAATAGCCATGCTTGAAAATAGGGAAAATGGTAGAATACTCAAGGAGATTGCCACAAGATTTAGCACTTCTTTTATGGTAATTTGCAGTAGTTTTCACTCGTACACATGTGACGCTCCCGGGCTTAGAATGTCTTTGGGTTTATTTACTCTTTAGATTTTATAAGAGAAAAAAATCACAGTAGTGGTAAAGAAAGGAGAGCTTAAAACATCTAAGGGTGAGGGAAATCAAAATAGAAAATTAACACTGGTGTAAAAGATTCAATAAAACCACAATGGTCTGTTTTATACAAATCTGCTCTTTAGTCTCAACTAGGCTACTTGAATATCTCTACTTTGTACCTTTAAAATATTGTTACATCATTTGTAAAATGTCATTTCTTAGAAGATTTACTAACAAAAGTTAACTCTCTTTCTTCATTGTTGTCCATGAAATCTTGACCAGTCTTAGTAATTCAGAAGTGTTTCTATGAATCAACTTTATTAGTTAAAAAATAATCTATCCCACGGATATTTGTTCACCAGAAATAACTGTAAATAGATCTGTGTATGATCTCTACAATGCTTTTGTATTGTACAGAAATAAGTAAAAACCTCCAATCATAGTAGGATATGAATAAAAATTTCAGTCATGCAAAGAAATGAAGTCATACAACTTAAGAACCACAGAAAAAATAGATGATATCAAATCTTTTTAATCCAGATATAGTTTTGATCCTATACACATCTATGACCATGCTGAAGAAATTATAGCAGAAGGTTGACAGATGCAAAAAAAACTAGAAAGTATATTTTAAAAAAAGAAGTAGATATTCAAATAGATACCACCCCTGTTATGGCTTCTATGAATGTACACATCTGCTTATCTAATTATATTTCTATTTATTCAGTAGTGGATTAAAACAATACTATCTATTTTGTTCAAGAATTTGCAAGTTGGACATAAATCCAATTGCCAAATTTTAGAAATGTTTTATGTGTCTACTCAGCAGGGCTCTCTTTTGGAGCATTGACAAGTGAATATCACATGGGAAGCCATCCCTACACTCAAGAGATGCCTGCATGCTCATAGTTCTTGAAATGATGCTCATGGATCAGGAACTATGAAGAATTTATGGGTATAGAAGTAAATATGTTCCAAAGTCTGTGTGGCTCTGGGAGCCGAGAGTTGGCAGGAATCTTTCCTGTCCTAAGTGGCTGTCTGCTTGTCCTCTGCAAGCCATTGTGTTCCTCGGGGATCTCCTTACCCAATGATAGGACAGGGTTCTTAACCTGCACTTCTTGGGACTTGAGGACCCATGTTAAAGCAGAGAAATCTAGAATATAGATAAACCCCTCCATGGGATATTTGCTTGGCAATGTAACAAATGAGGTTTCCATTAAGTACGTCATCTTTTTTCCTGAAGCTAGAATTCTTTTTCAATTAAAATATGCATGGTGACTAGAAATCTCCATAATCACACATAAAAAAATATTTTCCTTTTCAATTTTTAATATCTTTTTGTGATTTGAAAGTTTAGAAACCCAAGCATTATGTTGGTCCACAGTTCATAAATTCTGTTTTGGGGCTTAGATTGCCACCCATGGCGTGTAGCAGGAGTCTTCTCACTTCCTGTTTCAGCTATCATTCCACTTCCTATATATTTCTCTGAGATTTATTCCTTGCTAAGTGGTGTCCTTTTGATGTGATATGAATAATATGGTAAGGAGTGTGTATCTTCTTGGTGTTATTGTTCACCAAATAGGTTTCTCTCTAGTCTGTCTGAAAGTTGAGACCTCGGGTGAGTTTCCAGGCATGAGGAGTGATTTAGGACCCTAATCTCAGGAGTCTACTACATGCAATAGTCCAATGAGCCTGATTCTGAGTTTGTTCAACATTTCTATCCCACCCTGAATAGCAAACCCTTTGATTGTTCAAAAGTGATAGCCAGGCACTATCTAGTTCTTCTAGATCTCAGTTTCATAGAGGCTGGTGTTGAAGTGGTCCACTACTACTTTGGACTGGTTATTTCCATAGGTCTTTGAGATTGTTCAAGTTTCCTTGCTTCTGATGGGTAATGACTAATAATTGCACCTTAGAGGATGCTCACAAGTTTTAAGAACAAGTTTCTACTCCCAAATTAGGAGATGAAACACCGTCTCTGCTGACTATATTATACTAATTGACTTAGATGTTTGTCATTACTGTGCTGCCACCAAGAGGACACTGTTGAAGTTAAAGCTACTTCATCTCATGTCTGTTGATGATTAACATAGAATTAAGTGGAAAACCAGATAAAACACAGTCTTTAATAGTCCTTAATGTCTATATTTGAAAAAAAAATGTTAAAACATTGCTAGCAAAGCTACATTACTTGATATCTTCACATAAAACAAGAGTAACAGTAGTTTCTTATTAGAAGGAATGTGGATAACATTGACCTCCCTTCTTAAAAGAGTTATTTGTTGCCTGAATGATTGGAAACAATTAAGTACTGCCTTTAAAGATGACAAGTTAAATTTACAGTTTAACATCTGCCGTTGGGTCAAAAAGAACTTAGGTCATATTCGCTGACTTTTGAGATGGTCCAAAGGAGTATTTGCATGTTTATAGAAAGTTAAAAGGTCTACAATGACAATGTCATATGACTTACCCCCCTACCCCCACACCCATCTTTTCTAATGATGAAAAAGTGCATCTGTTGCTTATCAAAATAAGGTTTAAATAATCCAGTTTCCATTTTTGTAAATAGTGACATTATAAAATCTCATCTGTGTTTCTAAAAGTTAAAAAAATTAAAATGATCAATTCTTCATTCTCTGGATCATTTTTGTATGATCTCAATAGTGAAAATAAGTAACATTTTCAAATCACTTGTGAATTATCATCACCTCATTGAATGCTTCTGAATCCAGTGTTGCTTTTTTAAATTTATACCAACTGAGAGACGTCAAAGACACTTCTTTAAAACAAAACCCTAGAGGACACCATGAAATTTTGCTTTTAAGGAACTTACTGGACTGAGCAAACATTTAATGCCTTTCATAGTAATTCCATTCCATTTCTAGTTTCTATGTGGATTACAAATGAAATAAATATGCCCCACGTGGAAATGTTAGCACCAATATCATCAACACTCTACAGACCAGTTCAGACCCTTGGCTTATGTGGTTTTTGTTTGTTTGCTTATTTGTTTGTTTTACCTAGTATTGATACAACTATACATACTGTCCTCAGAAAATGCAGATTTAGATGTTTGCCAACAGAAGCATACTATTTTCAAGAGTTTCTTCTGCAGTATTAACCTCTACAGTACAAAGAACTGCTATCTTGGGGTGGAAAATACAATGATTTGCTTTTATTTGTTACTTTTGTTTTTGAAAAAAATGAACAACTATACCTTAGGAGTCCCTGGATTGCAAAAATGGTTAAGTGTATGGCTACTAATTTAACCAAAGAAGAAAGAAGACCTTCTGAAAGACCTTTGTGATATACTTGGGTCTTCATGGATCAAGTTGGCTACTACTGTTGATTTCAGTTTGGTTTTGATGTTTAATCTGACATGAGTTCATTATATGATGATTCTTCATTATCCTCTTCAAGTCCTATTCAAAGTAAAGTTGTTGTTGTTGTCTCTAATTTGAAAATTAATCATTTTTTCTTTGCTTGGAGTGAAGCAGGTACTGCCTCTATTTATTCCCAAGGACTATGATAACAAAAAATTGCAAAGTGGGTGCTTTATAAGTACGGGTATGTCTTGTTCCCCAGACATGGAGGCTAGCGGTCAAAAAGTAGGTATAATTGTCTTGATTCTTTGTGAAGTCTCTGATGGAGAATTTTTCCCTTGCTCCTCTCCTGTCTTTTGATAACACACAATGTTCCTTCTTGTTCCATGACTTATTATCACATAGTTCTACATCTCTAACTCAATCAGAACTTGGCCATCTGCATTCCCTAGCTATCTGTGTTTATCCTCTCTTGACCGAGGGATAGCACTTCAACTCCTACCCAAATAGGAGCTCATGTCAATTTAAATGGTGATATCTTCAAATATGCTATTTTCAAATAAATCCAAGTTCACAAGTACTTGGCATTACCATGCTTCAGTATATTTTGGAAATGAAAACAGTTGATCTATGATAATATCCCGCCTTCTCAAATCTATTATTAATAAAGCACATCTTCAGAAGCCATAACATTATCTTCTGAGAAACTCACTTATATTTCTTCCAGTGTAATCAATTTCTAAAGATCTAACACTGACATTTTTAAGAGCATTACAAAAATGTAGGATTGCCCCCCCCCCAAAAAAAAAGGGCTGAGCCCCAGTGGCGTAGTGGTTGTGCGCGGGACTGTGGCCCACTGGGAAGGAGGTTCAATTCCAGCTCCATGGAGCAAAGGCTGGGCCTGCTACTCCCACCACCTGAGGGCAGTGATGCCCCTCCCCCAAAATGTAGGATGGCTTGAAATTCTGATACTTTTCAAATAATATTAATACTCCCACTACCATTCTCTCAAAAATTGTGCAAGAGCCCAGAATGTGGGCTTCATAGGGTTTATCATGCATTTTTCTTATTTTATCTCACGGGTCAAATGTCTGTGCTGTGGTTTAATTCCCTAGAAGTGTAGGCTAGAAGCCAAATAATCAAAGTTGAATGATGTGATGGACTGTGTTCCCTCAAATTGCAGGACCTCTTTTAGCCCCTGCCAAGTACAGGACATATTTGAATCTCAATCCGGAAAGACAATAGAAGGTTCCATCGAAATTACTGGAAGTATCCATTTCTACTCTTCCCCACAAGAAAGCTATCAAGATTTCATCTTGAAGATAAAAATGTGCCTAATTAGTAGGCCTGATTCTCCACCTGCATCTTTGCATCAAACTATGATTTTTTTTCCCTTTCCACAAAGAACATCTGATGGTACCTCTTTTATTGGATAAATATCCTCAGCTGGCCACTTGTGGCCTGTGGGCCACAGTTTGAGGACCCCTTAACTACTCTACTCTGTGACCGAAGCCATTGTTGACAAATCCAAGCTGAACAAGAAAGTATTCTTCTGAACCGATCAGAGAAAAGCCATAGACACTCTTCTAAGACCCGTGTGGTGGTGGTGGTGTGTGCCCTCAAATCAGTTTGAAAGGCCACTGTGCTATCTCTTAAATGACTCGCTTGGATTTCAATCATCATATCTAATCAATAAAGTCATATTCGTTGCTGCTGATACATTTATGGGAGTGCTCATGTTTCAAGGAGACCTAGGCTATCACCGACCGAGGCGCACAATTATATGCAGATTCATTTGTATTCATTTTTTAAGTGTACATATGAATTTTCATATCATGAAGTTAAATGCAAATAGGATATATGATTGTGGTGAATTTGGGATATTAAATAGGAAATTTAAAGCTTGCCATCTGACAAGTCTACCTCTCACCGATTTGTATGGACTGCACATGAATACTACCAATGGGATTTAAACAAAAACAAAATTGCTAAAAAAAAGTCTGAAAAATAGCAGTGTAAAGTTAAGTGCAGTGTCTCCAAGATGCATTTCCTTGAGTTTTCTGATGTATTTATGTAAATTAATTGCTTGGACATGGGAAATAGCCAGTAGTTCTTTCCTTAAAATCACAAGAAATAATGAAATAGTTTTGAGAATCACCATTTTATGCACTCATGTTTTGTTTTGTTTATCAAATAGCCATGACCTACTTTATTGACAGCGCTACAATCACACTGTGACCCGAAACGACATAAATATAATTCCCTGTATTTAGTTAGAGGCCATTTTATAGTTCACTGCTTTTCTTTTCCTGAAATTTGAATGCAGCGAGGGAGGAAAATGAGGACCATGTAAACTTATGAAAACTGGTAGCTCCTCTAAAAGCTGGTGTGGTATTTTATTTCATCATAAATGAAATTACTTCGTACTGTATCAAATCTGTTTCCAACAAGAAAGCCAAAACCTGCACGAGCTCCGTTCTGCCAAGGAATTTTCTGCCGCGGTTCTCACTGTTGATATGGAGTCTAAACGCGGGCCCCGGATGAAGAGGGAAAGGGTGTCTTTACATCCAGCAGTCTTGGCAACAGAAGAAAGTGCTGTATTGTTCCTCGTACAAACCATCCCCATTAGAGCTTAAGATGTTCTTTTCCTTCTAATCCTCATTTGTACCCCTCAGCCATTTGTTTAGAATTAAATTAACTGCAATTTGGAAAATGTGGATGAAAGGGAGTGCGTTGAGTCGATATCACATGTTTCCTGAATGGTGCCTGTTCGGCCTCTTTCACGGCCATTCATTGTGCTTGAAAGGGTGCAGTGTGTGAATTGTTGGACTGTCACTCTGCAGAGAAGTCTGGCAGCCAGGATAACCATGGAAACAGCGGGGAAAAGACAATGAACAAAATGCTTCTGATTTTTTTTTCTATTCCTTTTCCACTCCGGATTTGGTGGAGAATTCCACTTCACCCCCCACTTTAAGGCACATGCACTCAAATATGCACACATATGTGCATGTACACACACGAGAAAGCCTCGTATTTGAAGCTCACTCATTAAATTAGATTCTTCCGTTATGTCATCCATGTGATTGCTTTAAAAATATACTTACAATGTGAAATATTTACAAATGGTTTTCTCAACCCATTCCTCCCTCCCCCATCAGTTTTTGTTCTTTTGAGAACAAAACCTTGAAGGGAATTCTCTAGAAATATCCTTAGGTAAACGACTGTTAATGAGCAGAGCCTGTGATTGTAACCCGGACACATTCATTGGACTTTTAATTAGTGCCTCTCACCGTCACTCTTATGTCAGAAACACAATGGAGGCCCAAGAGTTGAAACCAAAAGGGGACTCTCTTTAGATTTGTCAACCTTAGTTTAACTGAGAACACCAGAAAAAGGCTGGAGATGCATGGCCATTAGGGATAGAATTTGTGCCTGAAGGGTTAACAGAGCATAATGACTAAATGTTTGATGTCACCATGAATCCTAAAAACGCATGGCCATCCAAAGTCCGTCGGACTTTGGTTTTGTTAAAAAGCCTATTTATAAATAGAGCAAATTGTTGTACATTGCAAGCATCATAATTAAAGTGAAAGATGCATGGGAGACCTATTTAACCTATGTGTCAAATCTTCTATTGAAATGAAACATTGTGCTTTGCAGATAAGCTCTCTAGAGATACTTGAGATGATAAAACTGAAGATTTTTCCTGCATGTTTTGCTTAAAACCCATTGTCGGTCTTAAGCCAATGAAATAATAAAATTCTCAAGGAGGCCTCAGTCTAGCAATGACCTTGAGCATGCTTTCACTTTGGTATGGATTTTTCTTTAAAAAAAATAGTACTCTGACAGAATACAATGTAGCAACTACTAGTTTATAGACCCTTCATTGACACCCTTAAAATCCTGGGAAGGCCTCCAGAAATTATTTGTAATATTTTACTCAATCCTAGAAACATTTGGGCTACATGATGCAAGTGGCCTTTAACACTCCCCCCACCTTTAAAAAAAAACAAACAAACAACTAAATAAAAATTTCTGTTTTATTCTTCAGTTATTTTTCTGGTTGGGTTAATCACATCTGATTGTTAGACTCACCACTTAAAACGTTGTAGGAGACATTTTTAAGTAAGGAGGCTTTATTTATTTATTTTTCAAAATTTGGAATTTGTTTAAATGAAAGGAACCTATTACTGTCTCCCCAAACAGTTAATCCAATCAAGTCAATATAGGACATTTTGAAGTAACTTTAAAACACTTCTAGGAAATGCAAGGATGATTGTGGTTTGAGAACTCTTCTTGTATTAAGTTATAAAAATATAAAACAATGTCATCTTAGGAAGATGATATTAAGAGAAAAATTTTCAGTGAAATTGTAAAATATCTATAAGGTTTTGAATTACAATCAAGCAAATCTTGACATTTTTCACAAAAGGAAACCACAAACCTAATAATGACCTTGAAACATAGCAGTCTTATGAAGTTCTTCTGTGATCATTATTTAACCTATTAGCAACAATGGGTAAAAATGGATACACAAATGGCTGCAGGTCTGTTTGGAAAAACCTTAAAGAACATTCATATTTTCATGTTAGAGTGCCTGGTGCCACATTCTCTGCTCTTACTGGAATTTCTGGCAGCTCCCTGAGGTTATGCTGTTGCATCTGTTTTAAAATTATCTTCCAAAAAAGTTCAATTGCACATAGTACTGTGCACATTATTTGATAATTCCTTTATTTTATTGAGTCACCCTTTGGGGAATGGACACAAATGTGCCATTTTTTTGGCATACACTCTTGAGTGTTTTCAGGGCAGCATGAGCTATCAATGCCACTTGTAGTTCTTAGCTCTATCAGAAGCAAGTAGGCCATAGGGTACCCCCAGGAAATTTCAGAAATTTCATGGACAAGTTCATGATCTTTTCATTCAAATTTTTCACGAACTCTTTGAAACCCTCTTGTAAAGAGACATGGTAGGATAAGCTATCTCTTACGGTAGTCCATAGATCTTATACTTTATAAATCTTCAAGATTTCAATGTAAAGACTATATAAATAACCCCATATCAAGTGTATACCACAACAAACTCTAATTATAGAATGGTATGTATGTCAAAATGAAGACAAAAAAAGTTAATGATATCAAAAAATTTTAAATGATATTAATATATTTTTAAGAAAAAAGGCATGCTTTATTCAGATTTGATTGTTTCCATAGTGTCCTTTTTTCTGTTTTATGATCCTATTCAGAAAACCATACATTTAATCTTCAGTTCTCCTTAGTCTTCCATTGACTGTGACAGTTTTCCAGACTGTGTGTTGTCTTTGCTGGTCTGACAATTGAGATTCAAGGAGTACAGATCAAAAACACTTTGCAAAACACCTTGCTGTTCGGTTTTTTTTCCATCTATGGGCACTTTTTGAATGAGTTCAAAAATGTAAAGTTTAATTTTCATTTTTGATGGTGACCTTGAACAATTGTTGGCTGAAAACATATGTGTCAGGGTTTTCTCCTGCAAATTTAGCCTCCTTTTGCCCTAAGATTCTCTTTTGGTAAAAAAGTCGCTATACAAAACCCAAACTTCACAAGTGGGAAGCTGTGCTGTACTTTGCTGAAGGCCAAGTTTTCACATAAATTGTTTGTGATTCTTCTGTAAAGAAATTTTTATCTTCTCGGATTATTCATTCATTTTAGCATTTATTTATATCCATTGAATTTATGGGTATATATAGTTTGAATTTTACTCATTTTTTAATTTTGTTGCTCAAATTGGTCCATCTTTGACCTTTAGAAGTTTTCATTTTTTGCTCTGTTTATATCTGTTATTAGTGCTGACAGAATTTCTTTTGCAATAAGTTTATTCAGGCTAATTTTGTATATCTCATATATTTTATATAGTATCTGTAAGTTTTATTTATTTTCTGTCATAGACTTTCTCATTTCTAAATTTATGCCACTTATGCAAGGATTGTTCCATATAAAAAAGAGCAATGTTATCCATCATATAACTAAAACCAGGACAAGAAACATGTTATAATATTAACTGATGAAGAATGGGCATTTGACAAAAGTCCAACACTCATTTCTGATAAAAAAAGAATGTATTCAATCTACTAGGAACCAACGGAAAATTATTCAACCTAATACAGGGCATATATATATATATATATAAAATATAAATACATATATAGATATATAAACTACCATATTAATTTCAGAAGAGAGAAATTAAATGAATTCCCCAAGTGAGCAGAAACCAGAAAACTATGCTCTTTATCACCACTCCTATTCAGTATTGTGATGTAATTTTAACCTGACCTATCAGTCACATTACAGGAATCCAAATTGCCAAGCAAGAAATAAAACTTTACTTTCAGGTGGTCTGATCTGGCATACAGAAAATCCCCAAGACTCAGCAAGAGAATTTATGGAACTAGTGGAGATTCAGTAAAGTGACAGAGCAAAAGATCAACATAGCAAAAGTGACTGAATTCTTTATGCTGAAAAAGAGAACTCTGAAAAGAAACTAGAATAGCACTATAATTTTAATAGTCAAAAATAAAAAGCAAATTCTTACAGGTAAATATAATCAGAGAAACAAAAATAACTGTAAAAATAAAATTGCTAATCACTAATAAAAGAAATCTAAACACATCCATTTATGCTCAAGTATAAGCAGACTGCCAAGGAACCTAATTTTACCTCAAAAACTGTGTTAAATATGCGCTGAAAAACCTGGCTTCTACTCAAGTACATAGAGTACATGAAAGAAAGAATATGCCATGATCCTGAATAGAAAGACAACACTGTAAAAATGTGAATAATTTCCAAAAGCGATCCACAGATAAAACATTATCCTGAGTCAGATTCCAACATCATTTTGTAAAAGATGAGAAAGCTAATCACCAAATGTATATGGAAAAGGAAAGAGACCTTGGATAAGTAAGTTTCTATTAAAGAAAAAAAATAGAAGACTTTAACTTCTTGATCTCAATAACTATAGCACAGTCATGGTGGTATAAACATGGTAGCACTCTGCAAAGAGAGAGAAATCAATCCATGGGAAGACAGAGGATGTCAAGAGTTAAAGTCAACAGACAAGTGCACAAGTCTGCAATCCCAGTGAGCTTCGAGTAGACGTTTAAGTAGAGATGGAAGCTAAATATCTTAAGTTGTGGGCATGGAAATATATGTATGAGATTACGGTGTACTTAGAGGGTAAATTCATGAAAATTCCTTAGACAAAAGCAAATATTTTGATTGAATGAGTTGCTTGGCTTGGTTCAGGATCATAGTCTCACAGGTTACTGAAGTCAATTGGCATAATTAACTTTAAAGGTTTTTCACAAAAGTTCACAAAGTCATTGTTCTACCTCTTACACTGCTCAGTAACTACTAGGGTCTTAAAGCTTGTGAACAACCTCAGAGATTCTAAAAAATTTTCACTCACAACCACTCTTGCCTCAGAAATTTGCAACACAGGCAAGAGCTGCATGAATTACCTTCAGATTCATTATATGTTCAATTTTTAGTTAACTTTTGATCGTTGCGCATTCTGAAGTCTTTAGTATTGCCAAAGTTTAATGAACTCCACATTCAGTTATGTGACCATTTTGAGGTTCTCACTCAGTGTTTAATACCTTTTAGTTGAAGGGACAATTTTTGGTCTCTCTCCACCCAGAGGAAACACACAGTGGTTAATATTAAAAGACAGATGAAATCAATTATTTCAATTGACTAGTGAACCACACAAACATCAGTCTCAACAACCTCAAGATAAAAGAATTAGATGGTGCTGAGCTGCTACTACCAACTCCTCTGAAAAGGATTTCACTCAGAGGTTCTGGGGAAAACATAGACTGGAACAAGGATCCTCAAAGACTCGGTCTTGCTGATGAGATGGAAGCTGTTCTAAAACCTTCGGTGAAGGCCTGAAGTCACCCTTCAGCTCTTAAATTGAACTCCACACCTTGTTAGAATAATCGATCATTTAAAGTAGAAAGACAACATGTACTTAAGGTTGGAGGTTTAGGAAAGAAGACAAGATATCCATAGGAACTTGGAAGCCACCAGACGCTATCGTTATTGTTGTTAGGTGCCTTCAAATGGTTTCAACCCATTTTTATAAGCCCTCAGTTATATCAGAATCACATGCTACCAGTTTCTGTGCCATTCTCACAATCATTGTTAAATTAAGTATATAGCTACCAACGCTGTGGTAGTTACATAATCTGTTGTCAATATGAGACTTAAGATGAAGGGGTGAAGTTTAGTTTGTCTGTCAAGTCTTAGCTTGATGACCTCATTTTGAGGCGCAAAGGAAATAACTAGATCTCTGGAGGTGGACACACAATCACTCCCTGGGAGCCATTGCTGATGATGAGTCTGATGGAACTATGTTGATTGAGCGAGAGGCTGGATCTTAAAGGGACATGTGGAGAACCCTGCCAGCACTCAAATGTTTTTACTGCCACTGGATCTATAGAACTTTGCATCCACTGGCCTGTGATTATATTACATTCAGAGAATCATTGTATGTGTTGCATGAGTCTCAAGAAGAATTTATAGATTGGTATCAGACATATGACTTGATCTGGACTGGGCTGGGATATTTTCTCAATATTCAATTGTTCTTGTATGTAAAGCTGTTTCTTTTTTTTTTTTGGGGGGGAGGGTGCATCACTGCTCTCCGGTTGTGGGAGTAGGAGACCCAGCCCCACTGCTGGAATTGAACCTCCATCCCAGTGGGCCGCAGTCCTGTGCACAACCACTACGCCACTGGGGCTCAGCCCTGTAAAGCTGCTTCTTATACACATATGAGTCTTCCCGGATTTGTTTCTCTAGTCTACCTGGACTAACATACCCATATTGTCAGTCCATATATTTAATAGTCCTCATCTTTTCAATGATGCTTTACCAAGCATGGTGGACTTTCACAGGCATAACATATTTAATATACATGAGACAAAGTCTTGCCAATCTTCTCTATAAGGAGCAATCTGTCCATACTTCCAAGATATATTTGTTTGTTCTTTTGGCTCTAAGATCCTTTCTATATTGTTCACCCTCGATAATGTTCATCATTCAAATACATCATCTCATTCTTATTAATGTCAAAGGTGTTTGAGGTGACTGAAAATACCATGGTTTAAATCAAGTACACCTTAGTCTTCAAACTGACATCCTTAATTTTGAACACTTTAAAGATGTCATGTACACTACATGGGACAAATACATCTTTTGATTTATTGATGGCAACTTCTATGAGCCCTGATTGTGGAGATAAGCAAGCTGAAACCCTTAACCAATCCGATCTTTCTCCATTTACCACGACATTTTTTATTAGCCCAAAAGAGATGATTTTGTTTTTCTTTACACTAAGTGGCAATCCATGCTGAAGACTGTGGTTGATCATCAGCAAGGGCTTCACGACCCCCTCCTTTTGGGGTAGCCAGGTTCTATCTTCTGCATATGACAGGTATGTTAGCAAGTCTTTCTCCAAATCTAACACTGTGTTCTTTTTCATATGATCCAACTTGGCGTATTATTTGCTCACCATATAGATGAATATGTATAATGAAAAATGCAACCCTGACAAACACATTTCCTGATTTTAAACCGTTTAGTATGCCCGATCTAGTCTCAAATGAAGCACAATGTAGTTTTCTGGAATTTAAAAAAAAAATTTTTTTTTTAGTTTTCTGGAATTTCCATGCTTCTTAATACTAGTCATGAAAAAAAATAGCAAGGGATAATCTGCTATTAATATATGAGGGGTTTCAAATTTGTCATGGAAAATGTGATTATGTTCTAATTCCCTTTTTACATGAACATTTTGAAGTATTCAAAATGTATCCCTCAAGTATTCTATATAAGCCTTTTGTTGGTGACAATGGTTAATGTGATTTCTCTGAAAGAGAGAGAGAGCAAGCAGAGAGGAGAGGGGAGAATCCCTTGTACACCTACAGATAGATATATCAGAAGAAAGGGCTGAAGAACTATTTCTAAAATTAGCCATTGAAAATCTGACTGATACAGATATGACCTGATATATCTGCTTCACAAGGAGATGAAATCACCTGGGAGACAAGTGTTGCAGCTTGTTTATTTTGAGAATACACTGTTTGTTTGGTAATTGTTTAATATATGCACATGTGTATAACACAGAGGGATGTTAATCCAGACTTTTCTTAAAATTGATGATTTTGACAAAATACCCTTCAAGATTTTGACTGAAGTACCTGGCATTACAAACATCCAGTCAGGAAGATGAAAAAAATGCTCAGTACTTACATTTCACTCAGTCCTATATTTTCAAAATGATACCATGTTTCTGAAGCACACAAATATATATATATATATATATATATATATATGTATATATATATATATATACTTTGAATTTGTATGTAGAAATAAGTAATACCTTTTAATTTTGGAACTTGGAACACAATAGTTTTATATAGATTCTATTAATATAATTGTAATAGACACTAGCATTGTTAAGCTCTATTGTTCATTGCATAAAGTTGCTTGTCCAAAATAGACAGAATTTAGGTAGACATTTATCATTAGGCCTAGTAATTTATTCTAGTTATTAACCATTTGTGTCACAAATTAAATTCATGTAAGTATATTCAAAATTGGACTAGTCTAATACACTAGACTAGTTATAAAATGGAGGTTATTAGAGTTTGAGATCTGGTCAGCATACTGCCTAAATAAACTTTGAATTATGAAAAATTAATAATTTTGCTTGCTATGAATCAGAAGTAAAGTGATATATGTGAGGATTTTTTTCAGTTTAATAAGTATTTACCTTTTTCTGAATAAAAGTCAGAACATTTGTTCTTTTAGATGAAAAATACCATAGAGAAAAAGATCAGTTGAGAATGACCTTTTAAATGTTTTTTTGAAAGAGAGTTATTATAGCTTTCCTATGAGATTTGTGTGGATGTGTGCTTATTCATTTATACCATTGAGTAATAAACTGATTCTGTAAGTGAGATGATGTCCCTATCTACTGTGTTCCACACATCAGGGAGGTAGGTCTTGACAAAGCTACAATGAGAATGTCGAATCCTAATTGAAGAGTCTTGATGTTATATTGGATAACGCATTGACTGCTAACCAAAAGATCAGCAGTTTGAAGCCACCCACCAGCCTGCCTCTCAGAGGGATAAAAATTGGGCTGGCTACTTTCATGAAATTGTAGCATTACTCTTTTCCTTGAACAACTGTTCTACTGATGATATTAAATGTTGCTGACCCAGGAAAGCTTAATATATTAATATTAAAAGAATTGAGCATTTCCATTTTCATTTCAAAGTAAAGAATATTTCAAATCAACAAGCATTTATTGATACTTTGGAGAGTCCTTATCAATGGTCCTTGGGGGCTTTTGAGGATATAATATGATCAGAGGATAGCTTGTATTAAATTTATGAATATAATTTTCTGGAGCTTAAATGTTACAAAAAAGGAAATTATCAACTTTATCAAGAATCACAGAAATCAGAAAAGATGGCTATGCTTGCGAGGTTAACTAGAGACGCAAATCCAGTGACACTCATAAACATGTAAGAAAGAGCTTTGCATCAAAATTCTGCTGGAAGCAATAGGTGATATGTAAAGAGACAGAAGAATTGAGCAATGTAGAAATTGGAGTCTCGTCTCCCTTTCCCTATTTTGTACTCACACTAGCTATGTGCCTTACCCAAATCTCTCAGCATCCCAGAGATTGGTCTATAGGTACACAATGGGGAAAGACACCTGTACTGGCAACCTCTAAAATCTCCATACTATTGTGAGGATAAAATCATCTTATGACTTCTATCTAAACAATTGCTTCTGAGTCCATTCTCACTCATAGAATATCAACACATTTGTAAGTGATGAGGATGGGAAAGACCACTTTATCTATAACAATCATATCTACCAGTTCAGTAAAATATCTAACTGAAAAATAGGTAGTTATAGTCAGCCAACTCCTACATTCTTCAGACTTCTAAAATCACTCAATCCTTCATCTTAAATCATCTATTTCTCCATTTCACATACCTTGTGATGTTCACCAATCTCTCAGTTTCTTACTGTTGGATAAGTTCATCTTCTCCTGGCTATCTGATATGTGGTATCTTCTTTCTACTTCAGAGTAATTCAGTTTTCTCTGCACCATCCTCTCTTTCAGGGAACATCATTCCCAAGATTCCCACCATAAATCAAGTACCTTTACTTCACGGAAGTCATATGGATTAATCAACACTTGTCAGTCAGTTTGTCAAACTCTTAGATGTTTTTCTATGGTTTTTAGGATGTTTTGATGTGGGAGGCTTTTCTCCCAATATTTCAAATGCCAATAATGTCATTCATGGTGGACAGGATTCTGGAAATCTTCAAGATAAGACAGGGTAGGAATAATAACCTGAAAATCTAATTCTAAAGAGTAGTCAGTAAAAAGCTGTGGATAACAGCAGAACACTTTATGATCAATGGTTTGAACTCAATCGAGAGGAATGACTTGCTAAAGCAGGACATTATTTGTTGTGAAGTAGAGGACTACGGAGGTTGAAGGTGATGGGTTTTTGCCAATACACAACCAAATACACACACACGTACACATATTTATGCACACATACACATATATCCACGAAGCATATATGTTTTTGATACTTTTATCCTGAAGTCCCTAATCTACCCCAATAAGAAAGAATTTATCTAATCTCATCCTAATGACACATCCTTGGAAGTTCTCATCTAGAAGCTTGACATGTTTTAGTTCTCTAGCTGCATAGTCCCTTCTTCTTGATTTTTACCTGATATTACTGAAAATTTTGTTATGCATGTCTACATTTCACTCTTTGTTTCCATTTTGAAATCCTTGCCATGCCAAAGAAATTAACTTCCTCTTAAAAGTCTTTCCATTGATTTCCTTAACAACAGAAAGTTCTATATTAGAAATAAGGTATATTATCTGAGGATAGTCATACTCTTACTTTATATATTGAATTTTCCTACTGAAATAAAAAGTCTTCAAGTATAATTTTATGTTAAAAACATAAATTGTAATTTTTAGATTTATTTGGTAAATATTTCCCTGCTCATTTCTATTAGAATTGCCTCACCATTCATAGTGGGAGAGAATTTTTTGAGTGAATGCAGTAACTTCACAGGACTGGAAATCTTGCCCAATAATGAGCACTTCCCCATTGCCCCCAAGGCAAATACTGAACAACTGCCTGAGAACTAGTTATCATTTTTAATAATTTTTGTTATTATATTTTAATCTTCAGTCTTTTGCTTTAAGAACTTATTAGATGTATACTTCAAAGACAATAATTCAACATGTTTATCCTTATTTTCACAATCTTTGTTCTAATCATTTTGTTCTTTGATTACTCTTTATAAAGCTTACCTTTCATTTATTCATTCATATTTATTTGCAGGGAAGACAAGACAATACTACATAATTGCCCCTTTGCAAATTTCCTTGATAACATATTCTTTTGTGAGATCTGTCTTCCTGAAATTTGAACTAATAATTTATCAGGCCATTTACATCAATTATATTCTCACAAGAAATGAGGCCTTACTAGATAATCTCAGTGTAATTGACTTGATGACAGTAAGAGATCCCAGACCTGGTAAGGGACCCTTTACAAACTAGCCTTCATTTAAAAATATACCTCTTGGAAATTTCTCTGGTTCATTTGATTACCCATTTGAAATCTTTCATATAGACTCTGGGAAAATGATAGCATCTGTCTGGTTTTGCTGTTTTCCTTTTATATTTATTTTAGTGAGAAAAAAACATTTACTTTGTATATGTACACAGAACATATTTGTGTGTATTTTTATCAATCTTATTTTTAAGAGTTGTTCATAGATGTGGCCTTTGATTATACTTCAAGCTGTAATTGGAAAATTTGAGATTTTAAAATTACCATATTGAGCTTGTCTTGGATGTACATGTGTGCTGAAACACACACAGACTTTATTTAGCTTTCCATTAAAGGGAAATAAAAAGGATCTTCTATTAGTGTTTCTTTCCTTTTCTCTCTCATTTTCTATACTGTAGAAAAATTGCCATCATATATTCTGGAATTTACTATCTCAAAGCTAGAAATTAGAGCCATGAATGATATCCTTTCTTTTTTTCACTTTCTGTTTAAATATTTTAGGAAGTTGCATAAATTCTCTTGCAATTGTTTTCCCAAGTGAAAAATGAGGAAAATAATGGTGTCTATCTCCTTTCTTAAGATGACATTCATTGAAAACCCCATGGAGTAACTCTCAAATCTGATATACACGGGGTCTGTAAGAGTGGAAGTTAACATATGGGCAACACTTTCTTTTCTCTTTTTAATAATTAAAGTTCCTCATGCAAAATATGATTTGAATACGTCTACATGAAAAATAATAAGAAACATTTTAAATAAAATTTGGAATATGTATGTTTTGTTGCATTGTTTCAATGGTAAAGGAGTAAATGAAAATGTCATATGTTTAATAAATAGGAGAGTTTTGAATACAAATAATTCTGAAGAAAATAGTTATGGGGAAACAGATCTTTCCAAGGGGATCTCAGACCGGGGCAACTGAACAAACTGACCAGCCCGGACCTCTGTGAAAGAAGAAACAACCCTTTCTCTTGAGTTGCAAGAGACCACTCATGGCCTATAATTTGTAGAACCTCCCCCCCAAAATTAATTAAAATAAATAAATAAAAAGAAAACCCACAAATATTTTGGCTACTTTTGAATCTTCATAAAGTTTGGAAATATCAGTATTTGTGACTGAATTCAGTCCCTCTAAAACATGTCTCAATTTGGCTAGGCCAAAATTCTTAGTATTTTGTTATTGTCTTCCATTTTTTTTAAAAAAAATCATTTTATTGAGGTCTCATACAACTCTTAACTCAATCTATCCATACAGTCATTATATGCAAAGCACATTTGCACCTTTAATGCCATCACCACTATCAAAACATTTTCTTTCCACTTAAGACCTTGGTATTGGCTCCTCCTTTTTTCACCCCGTCCCCACTACCCACTCCCTCACAAACCCTTGCTAATTTACAAAACATTATAGTTTTGTCTTGCCAAACTCTGTCTGATGGCTCCCCTTGCCCACTTCCCTGTTGTCCATAACTTAAGGTGAAGGTTATATGTAGATGCTTATAATTAGATCCCCCTTTCTACTCCACCTTCCCTCCATCCTTTTGGTGTTGCCACTTTCCCCACTGGTCTTAAAGGGGACATCTATCCTGGATTCCCCATGTTTCCAGTTCCCATCTGTACCCGTGTACATCCTCTGGTCCAACCAGATTTGTAAGGTAAAATTAATATCCTGGTAGTAGGAAGGAGGAAATGTTTGAGAACTAGAGGGAAGATGCATACTTCATCATTGTTACACTGTACCCTGACTGGCTCTTCTTCTCCCTACCACGGTTCTATAAGGGAATGTCACTTCCCCAATCTGTACCCCCCCATTAATAATGATATAGTTTTTAGTTTGTGTTCATTAGCAAAATTGGTGAAAACAGCTGATGGTATCTGGTTATCAAAGATATAGCATCTGAGGTCTTAAAGGATTGAAAATAAAGAAGTGACCATGTAGTTCAGAAGCAACAAATTCCACATGGAAGAAGCACAGCAGCCTGTGAGACCACAAGGTATCACTGGAAGCAGTTGTCAGGCATCAAGAACAAAAATCATACAATTGCATGCCCACCTTCTTGATATGATCGCTGAAATGATATGATATGATATGATATGATAGGATTAGCTGTGCATAAGCAAATGTGGTGAAGAAAGTTGATGGTGCCTCACTATCAAAAATCTAGCATCTAGGGTCTTAAAAAGTTGAAGATAAACAAGCGGCCATCTTGCTCAGAATCCCACATACACCAGCCTGTAGGACACGAGACATCAAAGGGATCAGATATCAGGCATCAAAGAACTAAAAATTATATCCTCCACCCTTTTAATCTGTTGTTATTATATCATGTCCTTTAAACTTTATGTGGATGAGGCAGGATTATTGTCAGCTGTATTATAAAGCAGGATACGATCTTTACATTCAGATTCAACTAAGCATAAATCACCGCCCATGTCAAGAAACAAAGTTGAAGAACATGCATTTTATTTCCAAGGCTTCTGTGTTGGGAACCTCCTTGACCAAGAGAAAGGGTGATGGCAAGGACTAACCATCAGAACTATATATAGAGAAAGCTTTCCTCTTCAGCTTTCTTTTTTGCTGTAGCACAATGACCCTCTTTACAATAGAGAAGAACACTTACTGGCCCTATGCCATACTCATAAAAGATCTTATAGTCGATCTCATTGTCTTGGTCACTGTGCCAATCCATCCTTTCAAAGATCTTTCTATTTTTTGCTGCTCCTCTACTTTAATAATTATGGTGACCTTCTCCAGGACTGCTCTATCCTGTTAGGATATCTGAAGTACCTGAGATGTAGTCTTGTACTCCTAGCCTCTAAGGAGCATTCAGCTCATACTTCTTCCAATATAGATTTATTGGTTCCCCAACAGTCCATTGTACTTTCAATATTCTTTGTCAGGAACCATAATTCAGATGCATTGGTTCATCTTTAGTCTTCCTTATTCAATGTCTAACTTTTGTATTCATGTGAGGCAGTTGAAAACTTCATGGCTTGGGCCAGGTACAACATGGTGCCCAATGGAGCATCCTTGCTTCTAAGCACTTTTATGAGGTTGTATGCAGCCGATTTATCCAATACAGTGCATATTCTTCTCTCTTGAATGCTGATCACACAAGCATTGACTGTAGATCCAAGTGAGACACAATCCTTGATGACATCAATTTTTTTCTCCATTTATCAAAATGATAGCTATGGGTTGAGCTGTGAAAATCTTCATCTAACTTGACATTGAGTTTTAATCCATAAAAGGCTGTAATCCTTTATCGTCATCAGCAAGTACTTCCAGTGCTCCTTGGTTTCAGCCAGCAAGCTTGTGTCATCTTTATATGTCCAGTTGTCAATAAACTTTCCACCAGCCCTGATGTAGTATTCTTCTGGCTCTGGATACTAGACTTTTAGTGACTAGGGAATGATGTTCTCTATTGTACATAGGGTTGATTTGAGTCAGAATTGATGAGGCAACATTTCTTCAAAACAATAACCCTCTGAACCAGTGAAAGAATAAATTTCTATTAAAGACATCCACATGCAGTATAAATGTCATAGCAACACTGGGAAACTGAGAAAGTCAACTAATCGAAGAACCAAGCTGTCATTGAACCCATTTCAATTCACAGCAGCTCTTTACAGATTACCCAATGCTGGAAATCTTTATGTGGGCAGAGAGTCATATTTTCTCCTTTGTAGAGTTGCTGGTGGTTTAGACCCCTGGTTTCTGGTTCACAGTCCTACACTACTCAATAGTCACCTAGTCCCTAACTAAGATTGTGTGTGTTTGTGCACACATGTGTGTGCTATTGACTCTTTACAGCAACTAAAACAGCAACAAATGACAGAATTTAGAGTCATGTCAACACATAATATATGATAGCATTAATACAAATAATCAAGGAAGTTTATGGAATAATTTTAAGAGTCTTATGTTTTCCATGAAGAGCCATTTCTTATTCAAGTTATTAATGTGAAATAATAAATTAATAATGCAATTGCCCTATATAGCAGATTATGATAGCGTGAAACCACCAAGGAATCACTATAAATCTAATATTAAAAATTGTATGCAAAAGACTTTAAAACCATACTCATTATTATTAAGTTGATTTCAACTCAAAGTTACCCTTTAGGATGGGTTAGGATAGTGGGTTTTAAGACTTTAAATCTTTATAGGAGTAGAAAGCCTTATACTTTTCCCAGGTGGTAGCTGGTGACTTTAAACTGCTGAATGTGTGGTTAGCATACCAATGTGCCATCCACCATGCCATTAGGGCTCCTGGAGAAGTGAGGCGCAAAATGCTATTAAAAAAGATGAGAAAGTAAGGGAAGTGTAATTCAGATGTTGCAAAGGATTATGAAATAAGCTCTTGAATGCAGAAGAGCTAGAGTGAGTGAATGAGTGAAGCATACGAGTTGAACAGAAGATTTCATAGGAAGACAGATGATTATAATGAAATGTGTAAAGAATTGGAGTTAAAGGACAAAAAGCATTGTACAGAGTTTGCAAATGAAACATTTCAATGGAAAAAGTCCATGCTCAATTATCAATCTTGAAGAATCCTAAGGGGCAAATAGCGAATGTACTGAAAGAATCAAAAGAAGTTGGAAGGAATACATAGAAATGCCATTCAGAAACAAGATCTGAGGGCTGAGCCCCAGTGGTGTAGTGATTGAGTGCGGGACTGTGGCCCACAGGGTTGTTGGTTCAAATCCAACACCAGCTCTCCAGGAGCAAAGCTGGGCCTCCCACTCCCACCAGAGGGCAGTGATGCCCCCCCCCAAAAGATGTGATTGGAATTCAAATATTTCAGCATAGTACATATGATCTATAATTGATGAAACCAAGGATGACGTCCAAGCTGCACCAATGGCACCAGCAAATATCAAGATTTCATGAAGTGAGAGATCGCAAATGAGATGGTTCAACAAATGGATGTGATTCTAGAAACACTCACACTTCTATATCAGGAAATTTAGATAAAAGTGACTCACTATGATGCAGGAAAATACTCAATAATATCATCAATATCACTTGAAAGTAAAATGTTGTTGATATTTTTTTAATGGGTGGAGAATTATGCTACAAATGGAATCCAAATTTTTAATATTTGGAACAATAGATATTATTGCTGTTGTCAGAGATTCTTGGCTGAAAAATCAGCCAAAAATCTTGGCTGAAAAGGAAGATGTCTCCCTGTTTTTATGGACAACACAAATGCATTCAACTCTGTGGTAACTAACAAATTCTGGGCAACATTACAGATAATGGGATTTCCAGACCACTTACTTGTGCTCATATAAAATCTGAATAGTTAGACCAAGAAGCAGTTGGTCTAACTAAGAGGATAAGGGTAAATTGCATGGTTTAACATCTGTAAAGGTGTGGCAATGTAGTTGTGTTTTTACCTCATATTTACTCAGACTACTGTTGTAAAAGGAATCACAGAAGCTGAGCTGTCTGAGGAAGATCTTGGCATTAGGATTGGAGGGAAACTCATGAATAACATGTGATCTGTAAGTGGCACAAGTTGGTTGTTGACAGTCAAGCAAACGTGAAGCTTTTACTGTCAGACTAGCCTTCAACATGGATGATACCTCAACCTAAAGAAAACAGAAACCTTCAGGACTTCACGATAGTTGAAGAAAAGATTGAAGCTGTCAAGAATTCTATTTTACTCTTAACCTCCCTCAATTCCATAGAGGCAGCAATCAATATACCAAACAATACATTTCATTGGGAAAGTTTCCTGCAAAACACCATGTTAAAGTGTATGAAAAACAAAGACATGACTTTGCAAACTAAGGTGCACCTGTCCCAAGTCCTGGTGCCCTTCATTCACATTGCAGAAGTGACGGCAAAAGCTGAACAATGAATAAAGGTTGTGGGTGAAATAGACATTCTTTGGGATTATGGCATTGGCAGAGAAAATTAAACACCACATGGCATCCAGACAAATGAACAAATCTGTGTTGGAAGAAATAGAGCTAGAATGCTTTTTACAAGCAAGATGATGAGATTCAGTCTCATGTACTTTTAAAATTAGTGCTCAATTATAGTAACTTCACTAATTAATGCATTTATCAATTGGCCTTCTCAATTATTTGCTTAGACATGTACTTGCCTTCTTAGATGAGATTTATCAAAAAATTGATTTGACTCTGAGAGTCACAACTTTCAAAACAAAAGTAATGGAAACTCTCATGAAATTCTCTTACTGGTTTTGGAGAATTTTCAACTAGTATATAAATTGAAACGTGGGGGAAAAAATTTCCCATGCTATTCGCACTGTCCTCTGACTCCAAGCAGAGAAAAGTAGACACCATAGGTAGACTAAAGTCCCTTGGTGTGGGGACAAAAAGACCACATCCATACACATTGTTGTTGGTCTCATTTCATATTGACCTTACACATAGCATTTCATGCAATGGAAAATTTTTTTAAAAGAAAAAGGATGCATTTAAAATTTTAGATTTTTGTAGGAATTGTTATGGAGTATTTTAAATAAAACTGACAGTATTATTTACTCACTAAGAAAAATCCTGAGTGTGCCAATGTTTCTTTCAGTTCAGATAAACACTGATAAGATCAAAGCAGGTTTGAAGTCATCTGTCTTAGGGCCTTGACTGAATCTCTTACTCAAATCTTACCGTTTTTCTTTATTTTGGCAAAGTCTTTGATCTTTCCTTAAAATACAGGAACAATCTGCCTAAGAAAATCACTACAAAAGGGAAAAAAGAGACAAGTCAAACAAAAATGTTAACATCTATTTGTATCATACAGTGATGTGGGGTTAAATTTTTGTCAAGTGTTTGAGCTGAAATAATTTCATTTTATTTCTTGTGGAGATGTGTGTGCCTGTAGATGTATAGTTCTAATTGGGGTAAACATCTAAGTATATTTAAACTTCTTAGAAATGAAAGTAGATGGTGTGCTTTTTAATTGCATTTCTCCTTTTGAGTTTATGTGAAATTAGGGGGCAAAAGAGTGAAAGGATAGCATTAATTATAATTTATAATAATTCAACCTATATGTTGAGCATCAACATATTTTTAAACAAACAGATTAAAAAATTTTTGTCCTGATTGTTATTTGGTCTCTTTTGACTTAATGAACAGCAAGTCTAATATATCACTTTTGCAATATTTGGTGGTAGAGTTCAGATTGAAATCAGGATCACAGATCAATTCAAAACTCAGGGTTTTTTTTAGCACAGAACCCCAAAAAGCAAGCCCACCGATATCAAGTCAATTCTACCTCATAGTAACTGCATCTAAGCTCTCAGGGCTGTGCATTTTGAACTGGAAACTTTGAGGGCAGCAGCCAACAATGCTTGTCCAGGAATACTCCCAGAGCTTACGAATTTTACTTGTGGTGGTGACCTGTATTTCTTATTTCGTTTGATATATTTATGTGTTTAATTCCATATGTAGCATTACAAATGTATATATTGCAGCTGAATCAGCTGATTTAGGGTGCCTAAGGCAAATCTGATATTTTCAATCACCTTCTATGCATGTGACATTTGGACAGCGAATAGGAAAAAAACACAGTAACTTGTGATTTATGGGCAGACATAGAGTTGTTAAGAGACCATGGATTTCCAGAAGAAATAGCAAGTCTGTCTTGGGCAAAATGAAAGCAGCACTCTGCACAGACTAGGAGATGAGACCAGTCCTTAGACAAGGAATCCTTTTATAATCAATTAAAAGATCAGTGAAAAAAGAGGCAGACTTTCCATGCGATACACTGACACAGCAGGTGCCAACATGAAATTATACCTACAAACAATTGGGAGGCTGACAAAGGATCAGGGAGGGTTCTGTCCTGTTGGGTCTAGCGTAGTTTGACTATGCACTCACTGGATGCCAACTCCCAGCAATATCAAACAGTAGGCACACCCCTGTACATATCCACAAACAGGCATCAGAGTGGTTCAAAAATTCACAGGAAAACAGCCCACTTTCTTTTTTTCCCTCAAATTATTCTTCTTATGAATTAGGTGAAAGTTTACAGATCAATGCATAGTTTTCATCAGAAATGTATATTCATTCTGGTTCGACTTAACCACTGTATTATCTGTATTAACTTCAATAAACCATCACTCATCCAAATTCCTCCTCCTTTCCTACACTCCAGAATTTTGTCCATGGGTAACCTTTGCCCTTGTGAGTGAATGTTTCACGATTCTAGCAGGGAGATGAGTTCATTTCCACACCTGGGAGGGTAAGGGGTGTAGTCTTGAGGGTCCTACCAGTCTCCAGGTGACCAGAAAGTCTGGTTTCTTTCATGACTTTGAGTTTTGATCCACAATTTTCTTCCACTCTATGTAGGACCTTCTCAAGGTGATCCTTCTCAAAACAATTGATAGTGGTAGGCAGGCACTGTGTAGTGCTTCTACTCTCCCATGGACTGTTTGATGGGGGGATAGACATATGCCAAGGATTTAAATGTAGTGAACATAGCTAAAATAACATTTTAACATTATTCGAATCAGTATCAACAATTATTCTTAAGGGATAGGACAAGTTACTCTTTGTACAATGGTTGTGATTTTTCAAATTATCAGATGACGTAGATAAGCATAACTCAACCACTTGTAATTGTGAGGCCTTAGTCTCGTCTCTTTATTTTTACTTTGTGCTATGGAAACTGCTCCTCATTTGGTAATGCAAGGAATCAGTGGAAAAGAGAGATTGTTTCTGGTAGATGCATTAACATCATAGCTGCAGTGATATATTTAGACCTATGAAAGACTGGGAAAAGAGGAAAGGATCCACATTTCTTTTTTAAAAAAATTTTGTATAGGTTGGGATTTAGTACATATAAGATATCATCCCATATTTCAATCATGTCAAGTAGAATTGTACAATTGCTACAACAATCAATTCCATTTTTTTCCTACAGGGAATCCTTGACATTATCTCCATTTTATCCCACCACAACCACTGTATCTCCCACCGGCAAACCTCTTATTCTACTTACTTTCCCTATAGATTCATCCATCAAAATTGGGTTTCATACACTGAAAAACAGAAAATCATGTAGAGCAGTTTCAAGAGAATGACCTCTACTGATATAACACCTCTGAGATACAGTCTACTATGAATGAACAAAAACCTAAACCAAACAATACAATCCCCCACAGCAGAACATTGTGAAGGCTGAAATAGGCCCAGCCTGTATCATAAGGGGACCTCTTGAGAAGGTTTTCACAGTTCAGGTAGGGCTTATGTCTTTACTCTTCTATAGCAAGCACTCTCCCAAGCACTGCTTTGTGAGTGCTTTTCTCCCACCCCTCAATTTTATATAGGGACAATTCTCAAGAGGCTTATTTTATATGTAGTTCCAGGCCCCCACCATCATCCGTTGTCTTGTGCACAATTTAGGCTCTGATAGTAATCTCTCCTTCAATTTTGGATTATATGGATTCCAGTCCTGCAAGGACTCATGATGGTGTGCTGCTTCCATGTGGACTTAGTTGACATCTCCCTTGGATGGCTGTTTGGAGATAAAACTTTAAGATGCTGGATGCTATTTTCTCTGATAGCCAGGCACTATCTAGATTCCTGGCCATAGTTCCCTATAGCATCCATGTCTTCTGTGTTCACTTCCTGAGGGAGAGTATTCTATCTGTTACTCTGTCTCTCTAAAGCTACTCTAAGTCAGAGCTGACTCAACGACAACGAACAGCTTTCCTTGGACGATCTCTTCCAAAAAATAAAGCTAGTGAAAATGACTGAACTCCTGATCTTTTTCATTTTACGTTGTTGTTTTTAACTTATGGATCGCCAATGAAAAAATCAATAAGGCTTTTCTTGTTATAATACTGTCCTTTTAGGGAATGCCTGCAAATTATTTTCAGACTTTTGTGAGCTATCAACAGTAAGTCTTTTCCTTGAGAGAAGAATCTGCGTTGTTGATAAAGCTGTATTTTACAAATCAACACAAAGCCTCAAAACCCCTTTCTCTTAATACTAATTTGGGCTGATCCCTGGTGGCATAGTGGTTGTGTGTGGGACTGCGGCCCACTGACTTTGCAGTTCAAATCCAGGAGCAGCTCTCCAGGAGCAAGGCTGGGCCTCCCACTCTCACCAGAGGGCACTGATGCCAAAAAAAAAAATATTACTAATTTGTATCTACTATTGCCAGAGAATGGCAACAAGTTTTAAAATCTAACCTGAAAGCTTTAAAACAAGTCATGACCCCTACCATGACTACTACCACAAAGCACCTATGTAAACATTAAAGGGTTGTTAACATTGCACTATTTTAGTTTTGAAACTTCTTTGTGCTCTCTCATGTTATTTCTCATAGTGCAGAGGGAAAGCACCCATAATGTGGGATGATATATTTATAACAACTTTAGTGTGAAAACCAAACATAATTAGATAATTCAGGAGAGAAAGAATTATAGAAAGGGAGGACATAACATCTACATTTGTTTCCTGTGTCATCTCCATTTACTGGCTTAGCCTACTCAGATCCTGCCCATTCTTTTTACAAGAAGAAAAGAAAATAGGTAATTTGAAACTATGCCAGAAAAAGGTAGACATTAATTTTGACCAGAGTTTGATCTTCAAAAACAAAATAACTATTATACAAATATAGTATTAATGCATATCAAAAATTATTTCACTTAGATGAGAGTACCAACAGATGAAAAAAGATTGCCCCTGAATTATATGATAAAGAATAATTATATAGGCTTGTTTATTTATTGAATAAGAATCTGATAGTACAGTCAAATGGGAATTCTGGAACACTTCATTCTGCTGCTGTGACACCAGGATCTGAAGGTGTGGTAACCATTAGAACAGAGGAAGCAGTGCATGGTTCAAAATCAGAAAAATAGATGTCAGAGATGTATCCTATCACCATATTTAGTCAATCTATACTTAGAGAAAATAAGATGATTTAGTTGAAGAATGGGACATCAGACTGGAGGAAGGATTGCTAACAACCTGTGATATACAGATGACATAACAATGCTTGCTGAAAGGGAGGAGGACTTGAAATCCTTGCTGATAAAGGTCAGGGATTGCAGCATTCCGTATGAATTAAAACTCAGTGTAACGAATCCCCAAATTGCCCTGACCCTAGCCCGCGCAGGGGGCTGCGCCTTGCCTGCTGCCGCCTCTGGTCCCAGCCGGGCGCTCCACCCCATCCCACCCCGGGTCCCAGCGGCACCCACAAGGGACTCTGCGGGGTCACGAGTGAGACCTAGGGTCAGGAAGGATGGGGGTTGGGACAAGACAATTTGGCCAAGGAGCTTCGTGACTGGTCCCGGGAGACAGCTTTCTGGGAGCCCCGTTCCCCTCCCCAGAGGATGCAAATTCCGGAGGGAGGTGAAAATTAACAAGAGGATGTTGCCCGCTTCACTTGCATTCATCCAAAAAGTCCAGTGTCTCCTACAGCAAAGCGCAGATGGCCAAGCACGGGAGAATGTCTGTCCCCTCTTGCAAGGAATATTAACAGTCCATTGAACTTATGTGTTGGACTGCTAAGTGCAAGGCCAGGAGTGTGAAACCACCAGTGAGTCCATGGGATAGAATCAAGGCTTTGTACACTTATCAAGAAGTACAGTCTTGGGAACCCGTAAGAGAAGTTCTACCCTGCCTAGTACGGTGACTGTGGCTTGGAATCAACTCAATGGCAAGGAATGAGAAGCCCTCACTGGCCTGAACAAGTGACATTCTTCACCTTTTTAGTAGTGGTGTTAAGGAAGTCCTCTCTCGATAAATATGCCAGTGATCAATATTGAGGACCTGCCAGAAAAGGACAAAATGAAGATGGAAGTTGATCAGCTCAAGAAAGAAGTGACCCTGGAAAGAATGCTGGTATCCAAATACTGTGAAGAAGTAAGAGATTATGTTGAAGAAAGATCTGGAGAAGATCCTTTAGTGAAAGGGATCCCAGAGGACAAAAATCCCTTCAAGGAACTCAAAGGAGGGTGTACAGTTTCCTGAAAAATTATTGGAGTTTATGGAATTAAAGAAATACTCGTGGTTGACATAATATAGTAGACTTTGAAGCATGTACATATAAATATAAATTTATAAATGTAAACTTGGAATAAAAATTGAGATGTAATAAAAAAAAATCCCCAAATCCTCCCAACTAGACCAGGAACTGGTAACATCATAGTAAATGGAGAAAAGATTGAAGTTGTCAGGGATTTCGTCTTGCTTTGGATCCACAATCATGGTTCATGGAAGCATACAGCATGAGACCAAGTCATTCACTGATTGGGTAAATTGGCTGAAAAAGAACTCTTGAAAGTGTTGAAAAGCAAGGTGTGCCTCACCCAAGCCGTACTATTTTCAATCGCTTCATAGGCATGTGAAAGCTGGACGCCAAATAAGGAAGACTGGCAAACCAATACATTTGGACGATGGTGCTGGAGAAGATCATCGATGGTAGAGGGGATTGCCACAGCAACAACAGCAGCAGCAACAACAAAAATCTCTCTTGGAAGACGTACAGGCAGAATTTTCCATAGAGTCAAAGGACAGAAAGACTTGCTTTCATGAACTTCAGCCATGTCAGGCAAGACCTGCCTCTGGAGAAGGGCAACCTGCTTGCTAAGTTGGAAGGGCAGCGAGAAGAGGATGGTTTCTGCGAGGCTGATTGACATCGGAACTGCGTCAGTGGGTTCCAAGCTGAGAGTAACAGTGAGGGCGGCACACGCCGGGGACATGTTTCCTTCTGTGATTCACGGTTTCCCTGAGTCGAAACCGAACTGATGGCAGTGGACATCAGTGTATCTACTCAGGCCCGTTTCTATCGCTTCCCAATGTGAAATTCTGAAAATCGTAATCCCCTAACTTTTGTGAGATACTTTTGTGTTGAAAATATCTTCAATTCCTCTAAAAAGTTTGCTAATGTGTCTAATGAAGGCTTTTAGATGCTATTGAAGACAAAAATGTCAGTAGTTACCAAGATACCGATTTTGAAGAGGGATGTAGAGGAGACTTCATAAACATCCTTCTCAGGAAGCAATTACTAATAGAAGTGTTTTTTCCCCTCTTCCTCAATTTGTTCAGCACAGCTGTAGAAGATGTTAATATACGTCCCTGAAAAGTACAAGAATAAATTAAATTAGATGTATTTAAATGTAAAATATGCAGTGATATTGTAGACTCAAGTTTTCATCTGTCGTGCTAACTTTTATTCAGTGAAGTTTAGTTTTTTCTTGCCTCAGTTTGAATTTTTTTGTGAGAGTATTTTCTTTATGTTTAGTTTCCTATGGGGAATAACCCTTCTCAGATACATGCTTTCTTTGGGGATGTGTGTACTGGCTTTCAATTTTCTGTACTATACTTGCTGCAGAAAAAAAAAATCCCCTGTTTATCCTGCTATAAGCTAGTCATGGTTCAATAGATATCAAAAGCTTCCATGATATATGATTTTTAGGTTTCACTTATTCTCCCCATAGATTTTCATTATGGAGATGGTAATGGGAATAACAGAATCCAAAAATTAAGAAAAAAATCCATTAATATCCTGCTGATTGCAATAAAGAACTAAGAAGGCATTCAATACTTGCAAAGTAAAGGAAGAAATTCACATCAATTAAAATGACATTATATGCAGAAGCAAAGGTCATTTCTGCTAAGCACATCTGGGCTATTAATCCACACTATGAAAATGTGGTTACCTAAGTATCTGTAAGGTCCTTTAAGGCCAGTGAAGATGACAGGAAGGGTAAAAAGGAAAAAAGAGCAACCTAGCAATTTTCAGCTGAAAGTACAATTATCAGAAACCTGGGCCCTCCTTTAACCCAATCACAGGTTAACCCAATTTGATTTATAACAATGCATGGGCCTTCTGCTTGTGCTTGGGTTACAACACATCACCCTGTAGACGTCCATACAATAGAAAGCATGGGCAGGTGACATGAAAGACAACAAAGCCTTCACTCCAAGTAAAGGGAATTCTACACTTTTGTGAAATTTTATCAGTGTATTTATATAGTGGTGGTAGCTACAGGTAAGCAAGAAAACTATAAGGAGACACATTGAGCGTAATTCTAAAGGAAAACTAAATCCATGAGGCTAGAATTCATGCTATCTATTTCAGAATTCTTTGAGTAAGTGTGATTGGGGCTTAGTGCCTATGAAAAATGAGACCGTCTTCCTTCCCTATTTTAAATTTCTGTAATATGTAACCCTAGTAGGTAAAATATGAAAACACCATAAGGTAGCTCTTTCTCATTTATCTCTCAGAACTCTCAGAAAGTGTCATTTGAAAATGTTTCCTTGTTTTGCGTCCATTCTTAAAAATGCAAAAGAGTGCGTTATGTAAGCAGAATTTTGTTTCAAAGTATTCTATATCTTAGCCTACTCAGAAACCTTTGCAAAGATGCTGCAAATAAAAATGTTGGTGATATATGAAAAATGTAGTATTCTGTCTAAAAGAAATTGTGGTGCTGAGCCCCGGTGGCATAATGGTTGTGCGCGGGACTGTGGCCCACTGGGACAGAGGTTCTATTCCAGTAGTGGGGCTGGGCCTCCTACTCCCACCACCGGAGAGCAGTGATGCCCAAAAAAAGAAAAAAAAAAGAAATTGTGTTGAACGTGTTGATGATCAATTTAAATCAGAAATTAGAAGTGTCTCCTCTACGTTGTTCATTATTTTGAGGTAAATGAAGTTTGCAAAGTTCAATTTATAAGTTTAGTGGCATACTTGTCCAAGATTAAAACAAAATTGCCTCATATACATATGACATATAATTCAGGGTTCTATTTTCTATCAGAGAGAAGAATAAATTATTTCCCATGTTTTAGTAAACCCTTTCCTAAACTGATTAGGGAGACATAGAACACAGGAAAGGATTTACTATATAATGAAACAAACTTCAGCTCAAACAGTTAATCATCCGTGAAATGGGGATGTCACATCCTCTTTGATGATCTCATAATGATGTGGCAAGATGTATTTAAGTTATGGTGCCTAAAATCATTTAAAAATCAAACCATCCTGGGGGAACGGGACAAGAAAAAAGGAAAAAATCAAACTATCCTACAAATAAAATTTTGAACTATAGAATAAACGTTGAAAGCATATAGATTATTGAAGGTAAGCCCTTCAGGAAATTTCAAGCACAATTTCAAGCACAAAAACATAAAACATAATGATGGGATATAGGGAAAATAAGCATTTAAAAAAAATCAACTCTGTAACAGTGGGATAATATCTAATCCCTCTATAGGCTTAACCATACATAATTGGAGTTTCTGAAAGGGATAAAAAGGAGAATTGAGTGGAAAAGTTTGAGGCTATGATACCTATTTTTCTTTTCCATTTTCATAAAAACTATGACCACATAGATCCAAAACACATGAGAAACACCATGCCACAAAACACAAAACCACAAGATTAGTCCTTGTGGCAAGAAGACTATCTTTGAATGTGAGCATGAACAGGATAGTAGGTAGTGCAACTATTTCTCCCACTTTTGCTGTTTGATGTAATAGGGCAAATGGTATTGAAATTGTAAATGATGGTGAAAGATGTCATATGGTATGAATCTCTTGAGATTCAGAAGAATGTTTGGCAATTGAGCATGCAAAAAGTACCACTATAGGGTGGACTCCTTGGGAATTATCAAATATCAAATCAGAAAAGCCCAAACATATCTATCCTAAGGCAGAAATCATGCATATTCTAACAAGACTATACGAGGATATGAAGAGATTGAATAGTTGAGATCCTTATGCTACTGACCATAGCTGCCTCAGAAAGCTGCCTCCAGCACACAGTTATGACTGTATGTGTCTTCAGACTTCCTAAAGGAAGATGTAATAAATGATCTTGATTCAAGTATAGGACTATATTACAGTTACATTCAAGGGTCGCTCTGAAAGAAAATGTCAATAGCAGAGATGTTAGCAATACACCTGAATATCCAAATTATGAAAAAGTAGTAGTTCTCTGATGTCAGAATATATACAGATTTATTTGCAATGGCCAATGGATCAGTCTTCTAGTCACTGATTATGGCAGAAATAGGTTAAAATGCAATACTTTATCATTTGCTATCTCCAAAAACCCATCTTAATGTTGCTTTGTTGCTAATATTTTATGCTTCCTCTTTGGGAATTTTCTATGCTTTGTGCAGTCATTTTTGCTGGTTTTTTTTTGCTTGTTTGTTTGTTGGCTTGATTGGTTGATTTTGTATGATTGTGCTTTGTTTGGTATAATTTTCTGTATATGCAATCCATGATAGGGAGATATATAGATATAATAACTGGATAGGAACATGGCAGGTGGATGAAGGAAATGGGAAACCAGCAACAATGAGTATGAACAGAAGATGTTCTAAAATTGGTGATGATGATTGCACATATCCTTTTAATAGTCTAATTATCAAAGTGTATACTATATGAAGTACATGCCAAGAAATTATAAAAATAAACATCCATAGGTCCATTTTCCTTCCAAAGACTCTGGCATAAACCCTTTCTTGACCCCTGCTGCCTGATGGCTCATGGCAATCTTTGAAATCTCTTAGCTCGTACTTTAAATAATGACATGTGTAAAAACTCAATTTCCAAAGTAAGCCACATGTTGCAATTCCCCGCACATGTGAATCGAAGGGGTCACTGTGAGACCCATGCAGTTCCTACAGCCGACTTGTCTGTTTGCTTTGGCATTTAGGTCCAATTGCCAGTCAAAATTTATAAATAGATATCCTCTTTGATTGATTTACCAAATTGAAATGCATTACCAGGTTGCCAATCAGAGTACTTTTAATGAATACATAGATTTCATTCAGAAAATGTTTAAAAACTTAAGAAATTGCTAATGATGGGGAATTGTTTCTGAATCAGAAAAATGTACCTGAACACTTATGAGACAGATAATAGCTTTTATTATTACTCACTGTCTTTCAAGAATTGCATTAAACACTTTGTACAAATACAATGATTTCCAAATGAAGCACCAAATAACTAATGTGAAGAAAGCTATTTTCTTTAAATAAATTGCATCTCCAGTCATTCTATCATGTTCACTGCTACACCTGTATGATTTTTAATGTGTCTCCTTTAAATCTGAAGATTTCAATAAGTGTTCTCCAAATTTACTGAATTTTACTAACTTGCTTATTTAAAAGCCCTATTCTTAAAAGAATGCACATAAGATAAATAATATAAAACAATAAGAATTCTAAAATCTTTCTTTCTCTTTTAATTCACAACCTTTACTGAAACAATTTAAAAATATTCCTTAAAAGAAATATTCTTTTTATTTTAGGAAAGAATTCTTTTATTTTAGGAAAGAAATAGAAAAATATTTCTTTTTACTTTTTACCAAAAGACACACTTCATTTTCTCTGCTTTTAATGGCACTTCAACATTTTAAACTTACTATTTTGAAACAGATCCAGCAATTATGAGATGCAAGTAAAAAACTTTAAAAAGAAAATACAAGGAGTCCAAGTTAGTGAAAAACTCTAATTCTGTATCTGTACCAATTTACTCCTACAGTTGTAATTATATATGTTAATAAAGAGAAAAAGTATAAGATCATTGTTAGGTTGGATAAAGTGAAAATTTTATTATGCCAATTAATAATACCCACATGCACATGTGTGCAATCACACACTATGTGTGTGGATATGTATTTGTATGTATTAGCATATGGTATGCTCATTATATCCTCTCTGATACTTTAAGGCACATTTCAGAAAGATATTAGATAATTGTGAAAGTAACGGAAATATTCCTGAGACCATCTTAATGATAGCTGAATATTAAGGAATTAAATTCCTATTTAATAAAAGTTCTTAATTCATTATTAGTAGAAGTCCCTTATAAAAACCAATGGTGTCTGGATTTTTCACTTACTGGACTCTTTACTCAAGAGTCAGATTCATAATGTAAGCACAATTCAATTGACAGACTTGGTGTTGAATAGGAAGGGATTTTGTGGTCTGTTTTTTATTTATTTTTTGATCAACCACAAACCACTCACACCTGCTAAAGCAGACTCTAAAGAGACAGGTGAAGAGGCAGGGGGAAAAAAGCATCACCTAGCAGAGAAGTAGTTGTCAGGTTGGTTAAATGGTTTACCATACCACCCACACTCACACAGCTCTAATCCCTTCGGATCCAATGTACTGCCAAAGAGCGAATGCAGGCTTTCGCCTTTGATACTACCTATAGCAAACAAAACCACAAAGTATTTTTGTCTGTGGTGGATGAAAAATGTGAAAAGAAGGAGCAGGGATTTGTAACCTCTAACAAAAGACCAAGGAGGTCAGGGGAGCTAGTATTTTAATTATTTCTGAGATTTAAAAATTTTATAATGAAAGTGAGGAGAAGGGCAGAGCAACTTGTGATTTGTTTTGCATTTCATATGAGCAAGAAAGAGTCAAGACCACATAAATAGGAGACAAACATAAGAAGATTTAGCAATAACAAATCTAAATGTTAAGTATCTATTTCATAATAGTATATCTGTGTTTTCCAATAAGTCAGTGCCTATTTTATTTGAGTAGGTATACATATATTTTGTGATTGTGACTTGAATGAGGTACAAGAAATGTAGATATAACAAATGGGACTAAAGAAAATCTAACTTTATTAAAGTACCATCGACTATTTCCTTCCCTACACACAATGTATTGAATCACTAATGTTATAAATTAATGACTGAGGTCCAAGAAAGATAGACTGTTTCACATACATAATATCGAGCATGCTTTCAGAAAGATTTCATAGCACAAACATTGAAGATTTATCTGATATCTTTTATTAAGTTTTCTATAACTAGTGGAACTACTATAGCAAATATAGCACACATGGGTGTCTTTGATGAAAAGAAACGGATCGCATCACTTTTATGAGACTAGAAGTTGGCTGTGTGGGCAGTGAAGCTATGAGTTTGGGCTTCTGACCTAATAACTGCAAAGTCCGTAGTTCAAGACTAACAGGCACTCTGCAGAGAAACGGGGTTTGCTACGTGTGTAAAATACTGGCATCTATCTCAGAGACGCACAGGAGCAGCTGACCCTGTCTTAAGAGGCACCATGAGTCTGTCTTGACGGGGGTGGGGGGTGGGTGTTTGAGCTTAGGCTCTACACAGAATCTTCTCTCAGCGTAGGCTGTGCGGTCCTTTTTTGGCCTCTCAATTAGGTTCCCGTTTCGCTGGAGAGCTGTGTTCGCATCTTTGCCTCTCCTTGGTTTCTCTTGCTTTTTTATTCTCTCCATGGCAGTGAGTTTCATTTTCTCCTTTTATACCTTAAAACAGATTTATGTAAGGCAGGATATCGTAATGCTGTCTCATTAATATTACAAAGACAACAACGACGTAGGGACACATGAACGGCTACAGCAGCGAAGTAGGCACTTCCATGCATGTGCTTAGCACGCCCTCTTGCCCTCCCCCCACCCCGCACCCTGCCTGATCCTCTTCCGCAAAACAAAGACAGGGCTGCACAGCGTGGTCAGTGGCATCGGGAAGGCAGCCTACTCTCTCACCTTTATCCGTTTCAGCAGTGTCTGGGTATGTTAGCAGCTCAATGTAGGTCGCTTTAGTGGTTCCAGTAACCTCCCCCCATCCTGGCCCAGTTCACTACCAGTGTGAAAGGGAGCCCCAGAAAGACCCCCGGCAGTCTCAGAGAAAAAAACTCCTATCCATTCTGCTGCACACTGGAAGCAGCAGTACTTGCGCTCATCCCAGTCTGTAAACGGGCAAATATAATAAAATGTCTTTTTTTTTGGTGGGGGAGGGGGCATCACTGCCCTTTCGTGGAAGTGGGAGGCCCAATCTGGCTCCAGGAGAGCTGCTACTGGATTTGAACCACCAAGCCAGTGGGCCACAGTCCCGCACTCAACCACTATGCCACCGGGCCTCAGCCACAATAAAATGTCTTTTAGATAAAAAAATAATATCTGTGTTTTTTTAAATCTACCAGGACCTATATTTAGTAAGCCTTTTTTCCTCTTGGGGTTGAGTCAACCAGACAAACATATGTTTTGATGGACAAAGGTCAAACCATACACTTAAGCATTTATTTTTTCACTGGAAGTTAAAATGCTGCACATTTAGTGCTGCTAAGAGGAAGTTACAAGATATTTTAGGAGTTTAATAATAGAAGGAAAAATCATCTCAAAATTTTAAATCAGGTGATGAACTGCACAGATTAAAAAAATTTTTCCCCACACCTGGAAATATGAGTGAAAGGCTACAAAGATTAAGTATAGAATAGTCTAATTGGATGCAGTAAAGCAAAAAAGAAATTATATATTTGGAAGAATATAATAGCTCTGTGTGAGGTTTACAGGAGAGACTGATAAAGAATTGGTGTAAATATCCATGAATATTAGTCATTTTGTATTTCAATTTCTGGTGATGAATGATGGAAAATAAATGAACAGCGTTTTCAAGAAAAGTTGATGCCTACATTTATATTCTGGGTAAATGTCTCTAGATCCATTTGGCACAAGAAGGCAGAAAGACAAGTTATGGTGATTCTAGTAGTACAGACGTGATATGATGTGTGCCAGAGTCAGTAATGAATATAGAAGTGACAGATCAGAAAGATGATTCAAGGCAGGAATAGCAAAATTTAATGATTGATTGAGTGAGAGGGATTCATTAGAAGGCATAGTCAAGGAAAATTCTTAGTTCTTTTGGTGATTGGCTTGATATTGTCATTCTGACTTGAGATAGGCAAGCCTTTTAAAAGAATAGGGTTAATAACCAAAGATACAAAGCTCGATTGTGAATACATTAAATTTTAGTATTCAGATAAGACCTCCACGTGGAGAGAATAAATTGGCAACTAAAATATATATTTGGCATTTGCATAAGGAATCTACAGCAAAGATTTGTGGGTCACCGATAATAGGAAACTATTAGAAATGGTTGAGAAAGCCCAGCAAAAAATGAGAAAATTTTGAATAAATCTGTATGCACAAGCTCACAAATATTAAACAGCAAAAAATAATGTTTAGGAAATATTTGGTAAAAAGTCTTTACTGCAGCACTTCTTGACATCTTTACATGTCCACCCACACTTAGGGCCTGGCTATAGTTAGGGTGGCTGACCTTGGATGGTGGTAGGCCCAAGCCCATTTTGTTACAAGCCCCTGCTGCTGTGATGTGCTGGAGTCCTAAAATTAAGACTTTTGTCCAAAGTGAAATAGCTGGTCTAAGCTTGAGTTTAGAATTCTTCTTGATTTTTGCTGACATTCTTTACAACGATTGATCTGGAACAATATTAAAAGACTATGGCTAAGGTCTGGTTTTCTTTTTGAGCTGAGAGAAGATCCTAATGCCAGAAGACTTACATAACAAAGGATTTCCTGCTGCAATGACCAAAACTTGAGGTAGATTCAAACACACATCAGCAACAACAAAATCTCTCAATGTCCATAAATGGGGGTCTTGACACAAGATCCTTATCAGAAATTAGTTCAGTAACCTTCAGGGATGGTCTAAGATAATAACCTTGCAGCCACCATATAATATTCATTTCAGTCATGAAGTCTTACTAATCAATCCAGGTAATCCATTATTATGTTTCCAATGTACCCACCTCAAGTCAGTTAGCCTATTCATCTTAAGCTCTGAATCCTAGCATCATAAACTTGTTCCCAGGTATGGATCTTTATGTGTCTGAAAGGAGTGGCCTCCTCTTGGCTTCATTGGTCTCTGCTGCATGTGAGCTAATGTCACCCATTCAAATATGACTTTTGCTTTGAATACAGCACTTTGTTTCACATGGACAGAGTTTTACTCTAGGAGAGGCTGCTCAGGCACAGCATTAGGGGTAACATTTTCATTTGATTGTGGAAGATCACAGTGTAATTTACTTGACTGCATGTACACAGAGTATATGGCCAGGCACTATTCTATAACACATATTCCTTCTCTTTAGTGCCCAAGTTTCAAGCCAGTTGTATTTCCTCAAAACAGCGATTTCTTGCAAAAACAGCTTACTCCCATCCATCAAACTTGAGATACTTTTTCTGTTTCCTCTCTGCTCACTTTCCACAGTCTCTGAATAGCAATTCTATCTACGATGATTGCAAAAGCATTTGTCTTGCCAGATGGCAGAACTACTTGTTGTATTGAATACAGTCTTTGGCACTTTAAATCTTTCTCTTTCTTTGAGTCCCACTTATAACTAACATTTTTCTTGGCACCTCGAGCCCTGGGGACACAGTAGTTACTCATCGGGTTGCTAACCACAAGGTCAGTAGTTCAAAACCACCATCCACTTCCTGGGAGAAAGATGAAGTTTTCTACTTTCCTACTTTTCCTCAGAAACTCACAGAGGCAGTTTGTTCACTCATTCTACTATGTCCTGAATGGTAGCTATCAGTTGGCAACAGCCTGATTGCAGTTAGCCTGGTTTGATACATACATTAGAACACTTATTCACATCTATATATTTTTTGTTTCTTGCTTTCAAAAAAGCTCAATTGCAGGGACCCTCCAGTTTGTGTTACTTTATTTTGGAGGAATTATACCTAAGTATGACATACTATTTAACATCAGATTTCCCACAAGTAGAGACCATTCTTTTTATCACATGTCACTCTCAAATATATTCTTTGTCTCATTGTCTTTCTCAAGTCCACCTCATGCACCAAGAGTATGTCCATTGGCTTGGTGAGATAGCCATGATTCCAAATAAAAGTATTGAAACAAAGCAGGGGAAACATACATCTATTGTATAGTAAAATTGTCATGCTTTGGAGCCCTATACTTCTGTATATAAACCAAGGTGTTTCCTATTTATCAAGAGAGAATAAAATAATTTATCTAGAAATATGTGAAACAGCGGGATGGAAATATAAAGAAAACTAGAACTAAATGTAAGGTCTCCATTTTATTAAATTGACTAACCTATTAGTATATAATACAAGAGGATTAAACCCTTTTCATTTTAAAATGCTCAATAATGGCCCTATCCTTTATAACTAGTGAGAGATAACTCTAGAAGCAATCATAGTAATGACCAAATACTGTGTTCCAAGCTCTGATCATGTAACCTAACCTGAGCACTTTATATTAGCAATGCCAGTGGCACTGCTTTTGGTTTGTTATGTCAAAAGAGAATAATCTCAAGGGACTATTAGTGAGACTTCCAATAAGTTCAGGATTCTGCATATAGGTGGGATCATTTATTTCCATAGCAGTCCTTTAGTCAGCCTCAACTCAGGTGCGCATGACCAGATAAAAGGCTTTCTGCTCTTAGAATACCATCTGCCTGGCTGAATGCAGATCAACTCCTGGTGAGCTGCAGTGTTTTGAGCAGCATCTTTCTTGGACATGCCATCACCATGCTGCTCTTCGTCTGTGAGGTACCTCTGCTAAACTCTTTCAGCAGCATCATAAAAGGCAAGCTTCTGCTAACAGAGAGAGGCTATGTGAAAGGTGCCTTGACTAGGACTTCAACTGGGCCTCCTGCATGTAATGTGATGATTCTATCATGATTCTGCCATGAATAGCCCATCTGTATAGCTAGAGCTAGGGCTATAACTACTGGTTTGGGTAGATATTCCCTTAGACTCATGGTGGCCAAATGCTGATTTACTCTGGTTGATCCTTTCAGAGTTACCTCATATGTTTGGATTCTCAAAAATTCTAACATGTGCAGAGCCAGGCTCTAGCATTGGGGTTTCTTTATCACAAATATTTCCTGTGGTTTCTATGCTTCGGTTTATACTATGAATAATAGTAACCTAATTTTCAAATACATCTTATCAATTTTCCTGTAGATAACACCATTTTTACCATGGTGATAGTTCTTAAGCCTACTATGGTAAACACATAAAACAAGGTTCTGTTGATTGAATGCAATTACTTGACCCGTGCCACCTACTCATTCTGTAACCCCTGAAGACAGGTGGAAAATGAGCAATCAATCCTTCCAGATGCATTCAGCAAAACACAGTTGAAAATAGATTTGTTTTAATCACTGTCTCTGAAGGTCTTATGAAAGTATTTATATTCTAGAGCCACATTGTAAATATGATTCTATTAGGGATACATGATAAATTCATTGCATTTCTACATATATAAAATTTCAACTATCCATTTCTATATTATACTAAGAAAATTAGAACACCTATATTTTATTGAGGATATGCCACTAATGGTTAACACAATGCAAAAATCTTCCTTTTGCCCCCCAACAACATAACAGCCACTACAAACATGGACCTTTCTGGTTGAAACATAAAGAATCAAATTGATTACATCAGTGAGAAGAGATTATGGATAAATTCAGTATTACCCATCAGAATAAGATCAGTGCCTATCTACAGGAATTAAAAAGATTACTTTCTTTGATATGATATTAAGGTTCGAGTTGAAACTGAAGAAAGGCAAATGAACATATTATAATAAAATATGAAAAGACATGAAGTTAGAAAAAAATCCATATCTCAAACTGAAAAAAAAATTCTCTAAGCCCCAAGGTGCAATATTGAAAAATTCTCTTAGCCAAATATTGAATGGTGCAGGGAATTTCAGAAGATGGAAGAAAGTTCAACCTTCCAAGATACACTGAGGGCATTAGAGAAACACACAATATTTCCCCAAAATAGATGTAGGACTGAAGATGCTCCTTTGACTCTGCTCAAAACATTAGAAGACAGTTATTTCACTCCTTACTTGAACAACGACCAGCAGAATGTTCAAAATATTGAGCAAGACTATTAAAATCACACACAAGAAAAATTTTGCTGAAGACTCCAAAGCAGTAGCAATATCTCATCCACAAGAAACTGCCAGAAATTCAAGATCAATTTAAAAAAAGACATTGATTGAGAGGTATGCTGATGTCTCTCAGATTTTGCTTGAGAGTAGAGAATACAAAGTGCTTGCCTGTCTTTATTATGCAAGGACTTTGTGCTGATCATAATACAGTATGGATAACCTTTTGTAAAAAGAATAGGAATTCTTGAACATTAAATCCTTCAGAGGCTATGCATAGATCAGGAGGTAGTCACTGGGACCGCTGCCTGGTTTAAAAGCAAGCAAGGCTTGCATTAGGATCACACCCATGCTTATTCAATCAGTGTGCGAGTAGAGATTCAAGGATGGACTATACGTTGAAGAATGTGGCATAAGGCTTGGAGGAAAAGTTATCAGCCTTCTTAGAGATGACATACCTCACTTGCTGAAGGCAAGGACGTCTTGAGGCATTTCATGTAGCCTTCTGTATGAATTACAACTCAATGCAAAGAACAAGTCTTCACAAATGGAGAAAAGATTGAACTGGTCAAGTTTTTCATTTTGCTTGGGTCTACAATCAACACTTTAAGAAGGAACAGTCAAGAAATCAAATGATATTTTGCACTGGGCATATCTGATGTGCAATAGCTTTTTTAAGTGCTGATGAGCTAGGTTGTCACTTTCAGAACCGTGGTGTGCTTGACCTAAGCGAAGGTATTTTCAGTTGCCTCATGTCCGTGTGAAAGCTGGAAAATGAATAAGGAAGAACAATGAGTAACTGATGAACTCGAAGGATTAAAAGAATCACCACAGTTGTCCTGGAGGAAGGACAACTGGAATGCTTCTCTGCAGGGAAGAGAGCAAGTCTCATCTACCCTGGATACATCTCAGAAGAGATCCATTCCTTGGAAGACACAGCTTGTGCAGTAGCTTAAGAGTAGCTTAGAAAAAGAGGAAGTTCCCCAACAAGATGAACTTACACTGTGGATTAAACCAAGGTGTTAAACATAGCAACTGTGAGGAGAGCACAGGACAAGCTGGTGTTACTTCCTGTTGCTCCTTGATTCTGTATGAGTTGGAGCTAAATCTGGGACACCTAACAGCAACATCTTGTTACATTTTCCAGGAATGACAAAGAAGAACAGCCATATCAAATATTTCACTGTGCCCAAAAGAGCAACAAAGTCAAACGTCATTGATGCTGATTTTATATGAGATCATTTCTAAGAGATTTTTTACTTTGTTTTCATATTTTACTAAAATATTATAAAATTAGAGGATTCTGTTTGTGTTAAAAATAACCACTAAAATAAAAATATCTGTCATTGTTTCCTCACTGAGTAAGTAGATTAGGGTCTTTAATAAATCACATTATCCATCAGTAAACAAACAACAACTAAATAAGCAGCACAAATAAACACAAGTAATCCCACTCTCCAAACAAATCCCAAATTTGGAAACTTAAATTTCAGTCCTGGTTTTACTTAGGGAAATAGTATTTTATGGGGAGGGTAAGGTGGTAAATTTTTTAATTTATGTGGGAATGCTGATAGGGAAAATTTAGCCTCAGAAAATTAAATTACAAATGTTATGAGAAAAATAAAAGAATTGACTCATCGAATGTTGGAGTCCCAGAAAAGAAGAGATTACGTATTGTCATGTGTTTGCTTAGTGCTGTCTACCTTTAAAATACTTCTTTAAATTTTCTTAGTTAGGGGGTCCACATTTGCAAAATGGTTGACAACCTATAATTTTTTCAGCAAAAAAAAAAATCAAAGACCTTTATGTCTGCGAAGATGTAAATGATTTTTTGAAAGTGTAATTTCTGGAGATAATAATTCTTTCTATGAAATTAGTGGGAGAGAAGCTCAAACCCCATCTGGGTGACTCATTACTTTAATGACTTCCTGCTTTACTGGATAACCCCTCTCTTCATTTACACTGGATTTAGGTTTACAGGGACGTTTCTATAAATTCCCGGATTCTTGTCAAGCAGGCATGTAGGTCACTCTCCTTTAAGAATGGGGAGGAGGCAGAAAAGTACTTGCCCAAGGGCAGGGGAAATGTCTCTCACCTGAACTGCTCAGGCATTAAGAAGCGTGGGTTGTTGACTGGGGAATCTGAAGGTGGCAGGCTGTGCAGGGGAAGGAAATCTGAAAGCCTTCTGCCAGGTCTGTCCCAGCAGGTGTCACTCCAAGGCAGTCCTATGGGTCACTGTCATTCTGTCACTGAGAGGGGGGAGGAGGAAGGAGAAAGACCCTAAGGCTGAACTCAAAGACAAGATGAAGCTTTTCAGTGAATATTTTTCAACCAAGATTTTCCCTCCCTCACTCACCCCTGGCCTACCAATAGCATATTGCTTCATATGACTATTCTGTGCTTAATAGGTTGCTGTTTCCCTTTGTAAACAAAGTATGGGCTCATATTGATTTTTCCTACCCAAGCACGCCATGAAAGTTCACTGAAACTGATATGAACTGTAGTTGATGGTCAGGAAAGAAAATTGGGAATTTTTTTTTTAAGTAGAGTCCTTTCAAGTAAGCAAGTGACACATACTTAATTTTAAATTATTTGTTAGTTAGGTGTTGCTGTCATCGGATGTCATCTGTTCCATTATGTAGAACCACATGACCGAATAAGACTACCCATAAGGATTCTAAAGCTGTAATCTGCAGCAACCATCACACTGTGTCCTTTCACTCTCAGAGCTGGTGATGGCTTCAAGCTGAAGTAAGAATCGTTTGCTTATGGCGCCGTTTATTAAATGGAGCTGCAAGAAAATATTGTAGTTGCAAATCTTAAAGAATACTTTCATGCATTTTTAGTTCAAATTTTAGTAGGATTTTTAAAAATGTTTAACATACTAAAGTGTAGTGCAAACATCACCACAATCAATATTTAACATACTTTTCATTCTTGTACCCATGAATATTAGCCCCCATGACTGTTGTACCCATTCACCACAAAGCTCTCTGTCACACCCTTAGGGACTATCGATTATCTACTCTAGACTTTATGGAAAGAAGAGTGTACAAAAAATCCCAGGATTGACAAAAATGAAACACAGAAGAAACCTCAAGCCAAGAGAAAACAGAAGAACATATAAAGTAGAACAAATAAAAATGGGTAAGAAGGAAAAGCAAATAATGATATGTTGAATTTTAATCTACCTATCTCTGCAGAATTCCTTCCAAGGCATTGACTGAGGGAAAGATTATTTACATCTTCAAACAATGGAAGATTCATATGTATGGGCACTCTGAACATGGAATTTGGACTTCCACTGTCATCCACAGATTCTTTAAATCAGGTACTCAGAATTTATACTCCACTATTATTATCTCTTCTAGTGTTGGATTTTTTTATTTCAAATTGGGGGCTGGGGGCTGAGCCCGGGTGGCGTAGTGGTTGTGCATAGGAGCCCACTGGGATGGAAGTTCAATTCCAACAGCGACTTTACAGGAGCAAAAGCTGAGCCTCCAAATCCCACCGCCAGAGGGCACTGATGGCCCCCTCCAAAAAATGGGGCCTGGTGTGATACATAGGTGTATTGTGCCAACCTAGTCAATAAGAACATGTGGAATTAATAAGGTTACAGTTTGATTGGAGGACAAAGAGATAAATAGCCTGGTAAGCCCCACCCCTCTCTCGGTCTCTCTCTCTCTGTCTCTCTCCTACTTTCTGATGATCAAATCAATCAATGTGCAGCTGCCTTAGCTAGTTCTCTGCTTTAACTTGTAAACTACCCTACCTGTGTGACACTCAACCTGTGGATCTTGTCGCAAGCGGTTGAGGTTTCTTTGAGACAGACTTCAACACACTGCTTGCTGGTGTATGCATCACTTAATCTGACTGTTGGTGACCTGTTCTGCTATGTGCTGCCTGTGACTGGACTACCTGCATTGCTCTAGGGATGACTCGGCTGTCTGCTTCCTTGACCTTAGATCCAGAAGCTCTTGTGAGTTGAAGGACTCCAGTTATATTAATTGCTCCACAAAAATGATTTGAACTGAACCCTCTGTATTTTGTGTGGACTAGTTAGCTAGTATATTGTTATATGTTATACCTATGCATGTATCTATCTATCATCTATCTATATATCTATCTATCATCTATCTATCGATCTATCTATAAAATCATAGTAGTCCTTATTTTGTTTTTCTAACAATCCCTGCCTAATACAGCTGGTTTAGTTCTTCTTCATAGACTGAGTGGATGCCTCCCTCACTTTGATGACTGTTTGCTTTACGACAGGTCTTTAAAACTGCAAAGAAGCCTTAATGGTATACTGGCTATATACTGGGCTACTAAATGCAAGATTAGTAAGTCAGAACCACCAGTTGTTCCACAAGAGAGAGACGGACTTTCTTCTCCTGTAAGAGTTACAGTAGTCAAAACTCACAAGCGCAACTCTGTGCTATCTCTATGGGGTCCCTATTGACTCAATGGCAGAAAGTTTGGTTTGGTTTTGACTTTAAGAGTCTAAGCACTGTTATTTCTACTATCAAGTTACCATCTAATTAAAGAACAATTAAATTTAGTTGTCCTGCAAAAAAGTTCATATAGCCTACTAAACACATGCTCTTTGGAAACCTCTTTGTGTATGCTATCTCATCTGTAAAATTGAGAGTGCCAGCATCTCTTTCCCAGAGATGTTGTGAGGATTTTCTATGTCCATATAAAATCTTAAGAGTATCATATTATCCAGATATGAAAGATGAGTACCTGGCCAACTCATGGGAAGAGATTGAGATTTGTACCATTCCTTGAAAAAAAAAATGTAAAGGATCCAACAGAATGTTCAAATTATATAATGACATTATTGTTATCACATCAATAAATATTTTTGAAGATTATCCAACAATGGTTGCAGAGTTATATTGACAAGGACATGCCAGAGGTTCTGGTTGGATTCAGATGTAGACATGGAACAGGAATAACATAGCTGAGGTCCCATGGATCTTAGCTCAAACTAGAGAATATCAGAAAAAAAAATGTTTGCTTGTGTTTCCTTGTCCATATATACTAAAGATTTTTACTATGTGGATCATGGTAGCGATGATAATCATGAGAAGAATGGAAATTCCAGTATATTTTATTGGGCTAATGCCAGGCTTGTACATGGATCAAGAGATGGCTGTGGAAACGCAACAAGGGAATGCTGCATGATTTAAATCAATAAAGATATGGGTCTTTTGGAGGATATTCTCTCACCATAATTATTTAATCTGTATGCTGCGCAAATCATCAGAGAAGATGGTTTATATGAAGAATGTAGTGTCAGAGTTGGAGGAAGGTTTCATAATATCCTTGGATATGCAGATGGCACAAACTTACTGAAAGCAAGGGGGACGTGAAGTCCATTTCTGAGGAGGAGCAAAGATTTCAGCCTTCAGTATGTATTATGACTCAGTATCAAAAAGACCCAAATCCTGACAATGGGTCAGTCATGTTAGGTGGAGAGAAACAGACTGGTCAAGAACGTGTCTTACTTGCATCCCCATCATCGCTCATGGGAGCAGCTGTCAAGGGATCAAAGGAAGATTTGCATTGGGTAAATCTGTCGCAAAAGAGCTCTATAGAGTCTTTCTGCAAGGATATTATTGTGAGGACTACAATGTCCCCACTCACATCATGGTATTTTTTTGATTAAAAATCATTTTATTGGGGGCTCATACGTCGTTTTTCACAGCACTTAAATAAACATACTGTGCCAAGCACCTTCACATGTCTGCTGCTGTTATCGTTCTCCAGTCATCTGCCTTTTCCCTTGAATCCCTGGTATCGGCTTTTCTATCCCTTCTTCTCTTCCCCTGCTCTCCCCTCCCCACCAACACTCAATGCTTTATACATTATTATTGTTCTGTCATATTTTACACTGCCCGATCTCATCCCCAACCCACTATTTTGATGTCTGTCCTTTGAATAGGAGCTTATGTGTGTATCCTTGCAATTGGTTCCACCTCCCTACCCCACCTTCTCTCCACCCTTCCAGCAGCTCCATTCTAACCACTGGTTCGAAAGGGATCATCCGTCCTGGTTTCCCCATATCTCCAGCTCCCCTCTCCACCAGTGTACCTTCTCAAGTCCATCTGGATTTGTAAAGTAGAATTGGGACCATGATGGTTGGGGGGAGGAAGGCTTCAGGAACTAGAGGAAACTAGTACGCATCATTGCTTCCCTGTTGCACCTTGACTGGTCTGTCTCCTCCCCTTGACTCCCCTGTAAAGGGGTGACCAATTACCCACCAGTGGGCCTTAGGTCCCCACCCTGCTCTCCTCCTCCTATGTAATGATGTGATTCTTGTTCTTTCATGCTCGATACCTGCTCCCTATGGCCCTCTTGATCACACGTGCTGGTGTGCTTCTTCCATGTGGGCTTTACTCTTTCTGTCCTGATTGGCAACTCATTTATCTTCAAGTCTTTGAGACTCCAGCCATTCTATCATTTGGTAGCTGGGCACTATCATTTCTTCTACTCTGTTTTTCTCTGTATCCATTTGTTTTCAGCGACATCGGGAGTCAATTGGTCCATTGATTTTGATTTTTGTTTTTTATGCCTGATACCTGATTGTTTCAGTACCTCACATCATGGTATTTTAGACTGCCTCATGTGTCTGAGGAATTTGGACATTGAATAAGGAAGACCAATGAAGAATTGAAGCATTTGAACTGTCGTGATAGAGAAAAATCTTGAAAATACCATGGTGTGGCAAACGGACAAACCAATCTGTCTTGAAAGAAATATGGCCAGTAAGCTCCTAAAATGTATGAGTGGCAAGACTTTGTTTTACATGCATTGAAAATATTCTCAGGAGAGACCAATCCCTGGAGAAAGACATCATACTTGGTAAAGTGGAGAAGCAGAGTAAAAGAGGAAGGCTCTCAAGGAGATGCATTGACAGAATAGTGCAGCCATGCTATCAGAAATAGGAATATTGTGAGGATTCTACAGGACCATGTAGTGTTTTGTTCTATTGTACAAAAAGTTGCTATGGGTCTGAACCAACTCTATGGCACTTAACAACAGCAGGAACAGGACCCAACCAAGCAGTCATCCACCTACCATCACTTTAACCAAGACCCAAGGGAATTTCGTATGTGTCAGAGTAGAACTGTGTTGTACTAGGTTTTCTCCAGAGGTATATCATTAGACTTCTCTTCTGGGTAAATTAAAATTGAATCTGACCACAACCATCAGAGGGCAGTGATGCCCCCCCAAAAATTAAATCTGAATCATAACTTTCAGAAATTGATAGATGATGATGATAATGATAAATAGATAGATAATAGATAGATAGACAGCATATATACTAAAGTACATGTCCCCTTAAATAACAGCTGAGGCACCTAATTTTACCCCAAAGTTGAATTAAAATATGCTGTAAAACTCAGTCTAAACATGAGCATATATGGTAGACAGATTCATATTTTTGCTCATAGCTTTATAATATCTGGAGTAAAATATAAATAGTAGTACATAATATGCTCATTTCCCTCTTGTTTTGGGAACACCCAGATGCTTCCCTTCAGAGTGCGTCATGTATGATGTTTCCCTTCTTCCCTGGATGATTGACTGTATTTCTCTAAAAAATATGCTGTAAAGTTTCCTTTCTTGATTTAGCAGTTTATGTATTTAATTCTGTTTAAAAATATATAGAGATCATTCCACTGAAGCCACCATTCAAACCCATCTTCTCCATTTCCTGCTTTGATTAGCTTTTTTGAATTAAATGATACAAATTGGAATACATATTATCCAATTGTTACAGATCAATTCCTTTCTTTTGCAGAGAATGCATGAATTACTCAATTACTCAGTTAAATTCTTATCCTCAGTTTCTACTTCCTAACTTCAATTGTTTATGCTTTTCCTCCATATGAAAATATGTCTCAAGGTTTCCTAGCATCCACTAAGGAACCCTGTGGTACTGTGGTTTAGATATTTGACTACTAACAGCAAGGTCAGCAGGTCAAACCAACCAGCTGTTCTGTGGAGAAAAGGTGAGATGGCCTGGTCCTATTTTTCCTAACCTTATAGGCGGATGCAGCCATCAAGAGTCACAGGGAGGAGATGAGCCAGTCAGGGTACATTGTAACAATGAAATATACACTTTCCTCTAGTAAATTCTTCCTCTCTTCCAGTATCATGATCTCAATTCTACCTTACAAATCTGACTAGATCAGAGGGTGTACACTGGTACAGAGAGGAAACATGAGAAATCCAGGACAGATGATCCCTGTAGGACCAGTGGGAAGAGTGGCGATACCAGAAGGATGGAGGGAAGGAGGAGTAGAAAGGGGGAACCAATTATAAGGATCTACATATAACCTCCTCCCTAGGGTATGGACAACACGGATGTGGGTAAGGGAGACATCAGACAGTGATCGATATGACAAGATAAGAATAATTTATAGATTATCAAGTGTTCGTGAGGGAGAGGTGTGTGGGGAGGGGGTGGAAAAAATCAGAGCTAAAAAGGTCAGTATTAACCAAGGGCTTAAGTAGAAAGAAAATATCTTGAAAATGATGATGGCAGCAATTGTTCAAATGTCCTTTGCATACAATGGATGGATGTGTGGATTGTGAGGAGTTCTATGAGCACCCAATAATGTGATGTTTTTTAAAAGACATAGCAGTATTGGCAAATAAATAAATAGTTAAATCTCAGTGAAACAAAATAGCCTGGAATGGGGCTACATAAATCCAGTCACCTTATCTTTGACAAAAGACCAAGAGCAATTCATTGGAGAAAAGGAAGTCTTCCCACAAATGGTGCTGGAACAACCAGACATATACATTAAATTAAATTAATTTAGAGGAAGAGATTACATAGTCCACAAAAAATCAAAATGAATCACAGACATAAATCTAAGGCATAAAACTTTTAGAATTTGCTTAGGAGATCATGTGGCTGATCATGAGTTTGCAAAGATTTGTCTGATAAAGCACCAAAAGCATTGTTATCCATAGAATTAAAAAAAATAAGTTAACTTCATTAAATTTGAAAACTGTCACTGAAATTCAAAATCTTCTGAATCAACACTAAATCAGCATTGCTTCCCTCATTGTATCAAATGTTCCACTGATGTCAGTATGTTAGTATAGGAATGCAGTAATAGTAAACAGGATAGCAGTGGACTACATGAGAAGTCTGTGCCTTCTGTAACCTTGTTATGTAACTCTACTACTGCTCTAATGAAGAAAGTCGATTTATACCAGCAGGAGATTGCTTACCATATTCTTCATTCTATAACCAGTTATTTAATAACTTTTTCCAAAAAATGCACCCTTCTCTGGGAGGATGTTCTTTTTCCTTTCTGAAGGGGACAGTAGGCCAAATACTTATGTGAACCTACAATTTAGATGGTTACACTAGACCTTACACTCTTCTTTGTTCTGTGATTCTGAGTTATCCAGCATGGAAATAGGTCAGGAAGCAGTAATGTCGTTACAGATTCCATGGGAAAGATGATGGCTATTTCAAAAAACCTTACTGCAATCATGCCATAGAAATAACGATGGTGCAAAACAGTAACTGGGTCCTTACGATGTACCTGGCAGCCGACATATAGATTTAAAAGTTGGCAATTATCCTACAGAGTAGAAATTATTACCAGAGCTGGCTTGCATCTGAAGAAAATGAGCCAAGGGGATCAGTTTCGAGCTTAAGGACAGAACATGGAAACAAATAGGGATTGTTTTGACTCCAGAGCCAATTGTCTTTACTGTTTTATTTACATTCTGGGATTGCTAGGCGGCATCTCATAGCACAACATGAGAATTTAGTTCTAAATTCTAATTCTAATCCAAACCATCTTCCTCCCATTTTAGGGATCGTTAAAAATAAATCATCAAGCAGACCCTCCCAACTCCATGTCACTTAGCATTAAAATGTCCCATAGGATCTTCAGTGTCTACTTTTTCCAAAATAAATCAATGGGTGTTTCTTCCAAGTCACCACCTGGTGGACTTGAAACACCAACCTTTTGACAAGCATTGAGAGTTTAACTATTTGTGTCATCCGGGGACTTCAAGAATATGAGGGCTGTCCTTTTACAGTAGAAAAATCATGCCTGGACTGGAACAATACCTCACATCAATTCAAATCCATCAACTCACTGCCATCTACTTGATAATCATAGCAACCGTATAAAACTGGGTAGAAGTGCACCTGTGGATTTCCAGTGCAGCAACTCTTTACAAGAGAAGAAAGCCTCATTGTTCTCCTGCAGAGTGTTAGAGTGTTGGGTGAATTTTAACTGTGGGCCTCACAGCTGCCAAACAAGTCAGACAAACTCCACCAGGCTTCTATCAACATAGAAGCACTATTTCCAAGCCCCACAAGACATTTTAACATTTAGCCTTAATTTTAAGCTGTGATTTTTATTCCTTGCAGGATATATTTCTATTTTAACTGGACATTGATTTTGAGTAAACTATATTTGACCCTAAAGATTAACTTATGGCTGACAAACATTTTGTACAAAGAAAGAAAATAATAGTAGTTGGACTGCTGGCTATAAAATTCCCTTTTACTTGTAACCTAGACATGATGGTTGCACAGTGGTTAAAATGTTCAGCTACTATCCCAAAGGTCAAAGGTTGGAATCCATCAGTAATTCCAAAGGGGAAAGAGGTGCTAGTTGGCTTCCTTAAAATATTTAAGCTTTTGTAACCCAATGGGGCTGTTTTAATGTGTCATAAAGAGTGGGTAAGAGTGATAATTGCCCGACAGTAATGAGTTGATATGAGACTTGATTTTGAAACAGGCTTTGTCTGATGAGACAGCTCAGTTTCACCGCTGAGCCTCCAGGAGCTGGGTATAGACAGGTACACTGCAGAAAGAGTGAGAAAGTTCTCTAAATAATAGAAGAGAGAGAATGATTATGATGTGTGCACAGAATGCTGAATCTGGGCATGTGAAAGAAAAAGGCAAGGAAAGGTCAGAGGCAAAGAGAAAGAGCATCGAGTGCTAATGAGTGGAATTACATGTGAGTCCTCTCCATTAATTCCCAAATCATCTACTGGTTTTTTGTGTGTGTTTCTTTTCTTAATTGTAAAATCAGTGTTAAAACTGATTGTTATAAAATTGGTGAAAGACACTGAGTGTTGCAACTGGTAGGCTGTTTACAACTGAAGGGAAATGGAAAGAAAAGGAGACAGTAAAATCTCCTTCAAAGAGCTGAGGATAGAAATTGTGGTGGGACTGGAGGCTATTTTAGATTAGTCTATTTTAGATTATACATGTAATTATTTCTCTCTATCAAATTTGGGGGCCTGAATTCCCCCCAAAATATGGAAAACTGGACACTAAAGTATATTGGGAGACTGATTATTTAAAAAATATTCAATTATGTTTGATATGACTGAACAATGAAATGATATGACGTATATATTAACTTCCAAGTTACAGCAAAAGATAAAATAAAAAAAGCATAGATCCAGGAATGAGTTCTTATCCCACACTAAATCCTAGCCCCAACTTAAGAACATTTTGTCCTTACATCATCGCTGTGCTCAATAGTCAACTTCAAGAAATGATCACTGAAGATAAAGGTGTTACAGAAAAGTGTGGTGAAGAAAGCAGAGGATGCCTGGCTACCAATCTAAACAGTATCTGGGGTATTAAAGGCTTGTACTCAAACAAGCAGCCATCACAGTGAGACACCAGCTAAGTCCACCCAGAAGAAGCACACCCAGCTGATGTGATCCAAGATGACAATTATAAAATTTGACTATGGTGAAAAGAAAAATATCAGAGTTAAAATTATGAACACCCAATTTGGAAAAGATAATGGAGGACAGTGGGAGCCTAAAACTCAACTGCAGAGTAGTCAGCCCAAGTGACTGGAAGATTCTCTCAAGCCAAAGGCAAGAATTCTGAAGAGCCTTCCTGTTAGGCAGAGACCATTGTAATTCTGCTTATGCCAGATCAAACTCCATACCAGGCCTCCCTGTAGACATTACCCAAATTAGTACTGAATCCAAGAATGTCTTAGACGTCTCCTTACAAAATATTTCTTCATTGGCTCTTGGAACATTGATGGGGTTCCTTTCCCCTTTTCACATAAATTGTATTTGCCTTTATAGTATGATGTTATCCCTTCTACCTTAGTGAGACTTGCCTTGCATTGTTTTTTGTTGGGTTTCCCAGCTGTGAAACAGAGGAGGAATGGGTCTATGATAATAATAGGTGTTACAATGTGCAGTAGGGAGTCCAGAGGTGTGGGTTGGGTGTTGGGGAGGGAAGGTGATTTCAGGAGTAAACAGTGAGTGGGGAGGGAAGGGGAGCTCTAGAACTAAGTGATTGCACAGCTGTTTGATGGAGAGGTGGGGGGGTCTCTCAGATGATTATGGTGGTGATTTTACAACCCCCCTTGTTGTGATTGAACTATTGAACTGTTCAATTGTGTGATATGTGAATCATGTACCAAGAAATGAGAAAAATGAAAATCATTTTTTAAAAGACTCTTCAGAAACAACGGAACCAATAAAAGAGAAGAAAGGAAAGGAATGGAGGGAGACAGGGAGGAAGGAGAGGACTGAGGGAAAGAGGGAGGGGGGAAGGAATTTGATGTTAAGGAACTGGCTCATCTGATAATACAGTTGTAGCATTAATATGTTGCAACAAATTCCAAATCCATACACCAAGTACAGGTTTAAACTCTGATAATCTGGAGTGTGAACGCTGAAACCCAGGCAAGCTTGGAACTCCAGAGAAAAATCCTATGTTACAGCCTTGAGACAGAACTCTTCTCTGGGGATCCTAAATATTTGCTGTTAGAGTCTTCAACAGATTGGATGGGAATAAACTGTTTAGGGAGGGGATTTTGCTTAACTTGAAGGTCAATTGTTTCCATTAACCATATTTAAATATATGTGTAGCATATATTTCTAAAGTAGTGTGTGGACAAACAACTGGGACCGTAGAACAGCCAACCTAAGATAAAATAAACTATGGCAAATAGTATTAGCACAGTCATTAGGCTGTAAGTTTAGTGTCTAAAAATTGTCCCTAGATCTCCTTTGGTATACTCCAAGAGTAATGGAAAATATCTAACTCGTGTAAAAATCTCTAAGAACAACACATGCATAAGACTAGTGGTATAGTAATTTAAAGTTTTTTAAATTCCAATCTACTCAAAATTAACTATAATATAGTTACTTATTATTGCATGTAGAAATAGTTTCACTTTCATTATTATGTAGAATGCCAGTATATGGATGGATATGTTGCAACATTCTGTTATCAGTGACCCTCAAATAGTTTCAGGTTAGGAACACTGTTAATATAAGACTGTAGACATTCTTTTTTTATTTTTGAATGTAGATTTTCTTGTACATTTTTTGGAATATATGTGGACATATTTATATGTTTCTTTATTTGCCAAAGTCCAGTTGTTGGTTCATAGAATATTGCATGTTATGCATGTACTTTTTATAAACAATGTCAAAGAGTTTTCATAGTCATTATATCATTTAACCAATCCTTGTTTGTCAGTTTGTCGTGTGGTAACTTGGGTGTTATGCTGAGGTTTGAAGCAATGTAACCTTTATTTTAAATAACAGAAGAATTAATGATGGTTAACAGGTTTCAGGAGAGCTTCTAGACAATGAAGAGGGAATCTGTCAGCTTCTGAATGACTTGCCCTGGAAAAGTTTATAAATAGCAGGATAACATTGTGTGTCATACATGGTGTACAAACATGAGTCCCTGAAGTGTAAGGATACTCAAAATAGGACTGAGAAAGAGCTGCCTTTCAATGGCGAATAGTGTATAATGACTCAAATTAGTAAAGGTTTGGGGACCTTCATTTGCTGATGGGACATGACTCAAAATGAGAAAAAGCAACTGTGTCCATTTCAGTTCATATAGGCATTCTATGAACTATATTTCTGATAACTCCTTCCTGGGGCAGACAGCCTCATCTTTAAACTTTGGAGCAGCTGTTGGTTTGAACCACTGACTTTGTGGTTAGCAGTCCACCAAGTTTGCATTGAATATGAATTTTTAGTCTGGAGTCAAGACGTGATGGTCTGTCATTATACTAATAAAATTGAATTTTTATAAACAAAAGTCCTGAATTTCAACAGTAAAAACAAAAATCCCAGTGCCATAGAGGCAATTTTGACTCCTAGTGACCCCATTGGATCTCTAAGTTTATCAATGTTTATGGGAGCAGAAATATTTATCATTTCCCTCTTCTGCAACTGTTGAATTCAAATAACTGACCTTATGGATAATGGATCATCACATATTTCACTATGCCACCAGGATTCAACATAGTTTAATACACCTTTTTATCCCCCTTTGGGTTAGCACTATCACGTTCTGATAAAGAATTGATTTTCTATTCTAAATTGATAAATAAATATTCTTAGGTAGGTTCTCTTTATTTCTTCATTGTTCTGTATTTCACAGTAAAATTAGAAAACCATTCCATAATAATTGTTTTATTTTTCTTATCACTATCCAGGTAGCCCCCACTCATGGAGACCCTTAGAATATCTGAAGGGGATGTTATGATTGTAGTGTTTTTATTGGTTGATTTTTAAGAAGTTGGTTGCTTGAACTTTTGTTGTTATCCTTGTCCATCTTAGTGTAGAAGCTCTGTAAAACTCTCTCAGCATCAATGCAGCATGTAAGCTTCCATTGCAAGATGGGGGGGTGGTGCCTCTACTTGAGGTACATTAGCTGGGGATCAGATTCAGAACATGGAAAGGGAGCCTTTTACAACTGAATGAAACACCCAAAGATGGTGCAAAAGTTTAGTGCACAAAGTGACTAACCAAAGTGCAATAAGTGCAGTTCACCAAGAGGAGCTTCATATTCTGCTTATGGTAGAAAGCCATTAATATACAATTCTGCTCTATTATTTGTAGAGTTAGCTTGACATAAACCACAGGTCAGAATCCACTTCACAGCACCTGCTCAGTCTTCATTTGATTTACTCAATTAGCTTTAGTATCCCCAGGTTTGAAAAGTTTCCCAATAGAGCTTTATTGATGTCTATTTTTTCCCAATGATTTTATTGGGGGCTCTTACAGCTCCTAAAACATTCAATACATCATTTGTATCGAGCATACTAGTACACATGTTACCATATGCATTTCCAAATATTTTCTACTTAACCCCTTGGTATAAGTTCCACTTTCCCCCTCCTTTTAATTTTTTTTTAAATCATTTTATTGGGGGTTCATAGAACTCCCATCCCTACATACATCAATTGTATATAGGCCACATTTGCACACTTGCCATCATCACTCTCAAAACATCTTCCTTTTACTGAGGCCCCCAGTACCAGCTCCCCATCTTCTCCCTCCTCGCCTATACCCCCTCCCCCATGAACCCTTAATAATTTATAAATCATTATTACTTTCTCTTTGTTTGTTTGGGGGGATCACTGCCCTCTGGTGGTGGGAGCAGGAGGCCCAGTCTTTGCTCCTGTGGAGCCGCTGCTGGAATTGAACCTCCATCCCAGTGGGCTGCAGTCCCGCACACAACCACTATGCCACCGGGGCTCAGTCCCTCATTATTACTTTTCCATATTGTACATTGTCCAATGTGTCCCTTCACTCACTTGTCTGTTGTCTGTACCCCAGAGAGGAGGTTATATGTAGATCCCTTTCTATTTCACTATCCCTTCACCCTCCCAATATCACCACTCGCACCACTAGTCCTGAGGGATCATCTACCCTAAATTCCTCATGTTTCCCACTCCTGTGTACAGCCCTTGGTATAGCTGGATTTGTCTCGTAGAATTGGAATCATGAGTGTGGGTGGGAGGAAGCATTTGAGAACTAAAGGAAAGTTGCATATTTCATTGCTACTATACTGCACCTTAATTGGCTTATCTCCTCCCTGCAACTGCTCTGTAAGGGGATGTCGCTTTACCTATTGATGGGCTTTGGGTCCCTAATCTGAACTCCCCCTCATCTATAGTGATGTTATTTTTAGTTCTTTGATGCCTGGTACCAGATCCCTGGGACACCTTGTGGTCACAAGGCAGGTGTGCTTCTTCCTTGTGGGCTTTGTTGCTTCTGAGCTGGTTGGCTACTGGTTTGCTCAAACCTTTAAGACAGTATTGTCTTTTGAAAGCTGGACACCATCAGTTTTCTTCACCACATTTGCTTCTGTACCCATTTGTAGTGAGCAATCATATCAGGAAAGTGAGCATGCAATGTTATGATTTTTAGTTCTTGAATCCTGATAACTGATCCCTTTGATACCTCGTGGTCCCATAAGCTGGTGTTCTTCTTTCATGTGGGCTTTCATGCTTCTGAGCTTGATGGATGCTTGTTTACTTTCAAGCCTTTAAGACCTCAGATGCTATGTCTTTTGATATCCGGGTACCATCAGCTTTCTTCACCACCTTTGCTTATGCACACATTTGTCTTCAGCGATCGTGTTGGGATGGTGAGCATCATGGAATGCCAATTTAACAGAACAAAATGTTCTTGCACTGAGGAAGTATGTGAGTGGAGGCCCAATGTCCATCTGCTGTCCTAATACTAACCCTGTAAGTGTATGCTCATTGATCTATTTCCCCATCGTCATATTTAATATATGCACCTATGTACATGCCTGTATTTAAACCTCTATAAAATGCCTTTAACCCTCCCCCCCCCAGTTCTTTCATATATTTCCTTTTTACTTTCCTCTTGTTCCACTAACATGCTCAGGTGGGTCTCGGTATTTTCTCTCTGTTACATTACTCTTGATTAATTAATCTCTGTCATGTCCTAGTGTATGCAGGAAATCTAAGAGTTCAGTGCACTCGTGTTCTGAATTTTTGTTCATTTTGCCATGTTTTCATACTCAGAACAAACTTTAACTCTCACAACACATTTTGGTTATTGTTTCACACTCATGTTTATTTAGTTTGGGCCAGATACTTATGAATCTGGGGGTTCCTTACATAGTGTTAAGTGTTCTTTTTATTCCCCTCTGGCTATTTTTCTTTCACTCCAAGAACTTTTGCATTTTTATTTTCTGTGAAAATTCTCTTGGTCACATCCTTCATGCTTACTATGCTTGGGTTTATACACACTTTTTGATTTCTAGCTTGAGAACCATCTGAAATTTTGCAAATATATTGGCCATCTTCTCTTCAAATGCTGCTTCTGAAAAATAGCCTCTCTCTCTCTTTTCTTCTTTTATGCTTTTCTCACTCCCTCTATGCTTTTCTCACTCCTTTTTTATAGGGCTTTGATGACAAATATCTAATGTATGCATGTATAGAAGGGTGTAATTTTGAAACTTTCGGGTCTATAAAGTCTTATATTTTATATGTTTTCTATTGGCATATTTTGAAGACTGTTGGATTTTACTTACACTTTTTTATTTACCCCCTTTTTTTTTAACCCATGCATTACATTTCTGTTATTAAATATCTGTATTTGGTAATGGAATTCTTCTGGATCATTTTTAAAAGATTACAATCCCTGCTATGATTGTACCTTCATTATATATTCTACGAGAAGCCCTGAAGGTGCTATGAGTTAAACAGTAAGCTGCTAATTGCAAGTTTTGAGGTACAGGCACAACCACTCAGAGAGAAAAAGATTCCCTTAAGGATTCTGTTTCAGAACCCCAAGGAACAATTCTACTATGTCTAATAGCTCATCAACAGGCTATACCGGGTTTCTTATATATTTTATGGAACATATTTATTGCTTGTTTTACATCTGGATCTAATAAGTTCAACATTTACTGACTATCAACTCAATCTGAGATTGAGAAATCTCCAACAATTGCTGTCTTACAGACAGCCTTCTACAAGTCTTTGCTTCTTGCTTGAAAGGAGAAATTGGCAAAACTCATATGGCAGTCTTGACTATCTGCATAGCTTTCTGATACCTTTTCCAGTGTAAGAAAAAGAGATTGCTAACAAGGTTTCATGGATGTATTTATCCCAAATAAAACATTTTGAAATATTTCTGTGATCAGTGGATAGGAAGGTTTCAAAGTAAAAAATAAATCAGTAAATTAACACAAGTCATTTTAGCTTCATTAAAGTACTTGCAAGCAAAAGCCTAATCAAAACAGTGGGTTCAGGGGGATCTCCTGAACAGTGGTCAGCTCAGAAGCTTCTGGTTAATCTTTGTGGATTTTCCTGAAGAACACAGAACAATTATAGGAGCTTATTATAACAAAGTTTGCAGAAAGTTAATATGCACGTTGGTGAGAAAATATAGAAAGCTAGAAATTATGTATGCTTTGGTATTTTATAAAGCCAATGAACTTACTCATTCTTTAAATGTATTGAGGGCTTTGAAACATAACTTTGTTGGAAAACCCCCTATTCACCCTAAATCCCTCATTTTTCCAATTCAGACTGCATTTTCCTTTCAAAGCTCAAAGAACTCTTAAAAGAAACATGATTTAAGTTTCTCAAGATTGTCAAATATATAATTTTGATGTGGTGAAATGAAAAAAACGTAGAATTCTTGGTGAAAAACTTCGAGAGGTGAAAACACTGCTTTCAGAATTATATAAACCTAGATGGAGGATATTGGGAAATAATTGCTATATATTTGATAGAATATACTATAATATAAAAATTATAGTATAATATGATGTAGCATAAGTAATATAATGCACACAGACATACACACACACAGAGGTTCCAGTTTACCTCCTGGTGCCAAGGAAGAAAGGCCTGGCAGTCTGCTTCAATAATATCCCCAAACTCCAAACCAAACTCACTGCCATCAAGTCAATGCAAACTTCTACTGACCCGATAGGACATGGTAAGAGTGCAATGCATAAAGGACATAGAAAGCACCATCTTTCTCCTTTAGAGGGCCAAGTGAACCATAGGAAAAATGGACTGTTTTACGAATAGTATCTTTTTCTGGTTGGGTCTCATGGTGATTCTCCCTTCAAAGAATCAGTGAAAAAATGGTCCTTCACTTTTTACTTTTTGAAAGACTTTATAATATAATCTTTTAAGATGCCTATTAAAACATTTTCTTTCTTCTGACATCAATTTAGGTGGCTTTAGTATTTCTAGGAATTTTCCCATTTCATTTACTAGCAGGTAAATAGCTACGATATTCTCTCTCCTTTTATGTTTTGAGGGTTGATTTAAAATAACCTGCTTTTGGCTGAGTCCCGGTGGTGTAGTGGTTGTGCGCGGGATTGCGGCCCACTGGGAGGGAGGTTCAATTCCCGCTCACAGGAGCAAAGGCTGGGCCTCTTACTCCCACCACCAGGGCAGTGATGCCTAAAATAAATAAATAAATAAATATAAATAAATAAAAAAAATAAACTAACCTGCTTTCATATCTAATTCCAGAAATTCCCCAGTTACCTCTGCTTCCTTGTCAGTCTTCCTCAAATTTATTGTTTTTATTGAACTCTTAAGATAAACAACCCCCCTTTTTGTTGTTGATTTTCTCTGCCAATTCCCTGTTTTATGTTGCATATATTTATATCCAGGTGTCCTGTTGTCAATTTACTTCCTTCAGCTAACTCTGTGCTTAGTTTTCTTTTTCTTTTTTTTGGGGGGGGAAGGCATCACTGCTCTCCAGTGGTGGGAGTAGGAGGCCCAGCCCCACTGCTGGAACTGAACCTCCGTCCCAGTGGGCCACAGTCCCGCGCACAACCACTACGCCACCGGGGCTCAGCCCCTTAGTTTGCTTTTTCAAATGCCTCAAGGTGTTGCTATTGGTTTGAAATCTTCATTTATTTTCAAAACCATTTCTATTGGGACTTAATGCAGAAATCCCATCATTCCTGAGATCAATCACACCAAGCAGGATTGTACAATTGCTACCACAGTCTGAAAACATTCTTTGTCTCCTTGAACTTCTTGATGTCCTTTGCCTTTGACATTGTTTCCCACTGATCATCTCCTTCAGAGTTCTGCCTTCTCTGCCAGGGCAGCTCATACACTTTGGAACTTCGTAATTTTATTTTCAATTGATTCTAAGAACTGTCTCATTTCCTTCTTGAATTCTTTCCTGACCCCTTCTTGTTTAGTATACTATACTATAACATTGTTATACTATACATTGTTATACTATACTATAAAACTGTATCTTAGGAGTATTTAATTTCTGAATAGTTGTGTAGTCTCTAGTTTTCTATGTGCTACTAATCTTTAGGGCCATTCCATTATAGCTGAAAATTTGTATAATTTTCATTTTGAAAACACATTGAGACATATTGGAATCTAGAACATGGTATATTTTGGAGAATCAGCCATGCGCCCTGGGGAAGAATGTGTATTATTTTGGTATTGGGTTCAAGGTTCTATCTATGTCTGTTAGATCTAGTGAGCACTGATTCAGAGCAGAGAGGTGTTTCAGCCCTTCAGACAACCTCAGGCAGAGCGGAACACATGTACTTCACCCTTGGCCAGAAAGATCTGCCTCGCTCACTCCAGAGCCCAGGTGCTGAGCCGCCGCTGATAGCACAAAGTGTTCTCACCTCCATCACCGACTCCATAAAGGGAAGGGGAAGGGACAGTAAGATCAATTTTCCTACCATTGAAAAGTCAGTTCTCATTCTTGCTCCATTGATTGTGGCTACCCTGTATTTTTTTTTTCTGAGTGCTCACCTTAGGGTTTATAGAGGTCTAGTTGCTTTGCTATGAAGAGAGTCAGAATGGACTCTGTTGGTCTCCTTGAAGGGGAGGGAAGGGTGGGAGAGTGGAGCTTCTAACCCCGGTCCTCTTTGGGGTTATCCATCGTCAGCTATACAGAAGTGCACTCTCACTGGGCCTGACTCAGAGCTAATAAGACATTTATATAACACCGCACCAAAGTTATGTTCTAAAGACATGTATATATGTAACATCGCACCACTCTCTCTCTAGAGTCTCCAGAAGGAGGTATGTGCTTCTGAGAGAAAATATGGACTTCTTTAGGCTCCAGAATACAGTACTAATGTGACTAGCTATGTGATATTTTTTAATATTTTCAGTTCTTTTATTCATCTTCTGTTTTCCACATTTTTGTGTTTTGGGTGTGAGGTGTTTCCTAATTAGAAACTTAATCTTACTTCAGCATTTCTCCAACTGTGTTCCACTAAATGTTAGTGCATGTTCTGTTAATTCTACATGATGCGTTTCCCACTGGAGATTGACTCTGCACATTAGCATATTAAAAATGTTAAGTGAATTTTATTCTAAAATTTGATTTAACCTAGTCAACCTTATTATAAATTACGCGGACTGTTTATTTTGATAACAGAACAGTAATAAACTTCAGAGATTTATTTAGGATAACAGGAGTAGAACTAGTCAGAACATGCATAGCCAATTCTTCTTGAACTTAACTGGCCCCTTTCTTCCCCAGTGTACCGATCCTACCTAGGCCTTCTAAGGTCAAAGGGCCGTGAAGAAATTTGACGAAGGTGTATGACAGCAACAATACAAACTATGATTTGTTGCTTGTTATAGTTTGTATCGTTGCTGGCTAGCTATGTCATTTGCAGAGGTCAGTGCAAAAAAGAGAAATGCGTGTCCCCTTTATTCTGAACATATAAGAATTGAAGACAACAGCAAGAACAGAGCAAGCCAAGAGCTGGGGCGATCTCAGTGGATAGTTCTGTACGTCTGTGTAGGTCGTAAACTCAGCAGGGTAGCCTGATGGCTGGACTCAGGCAGCACTGAGAAGCAGGCTTCATCAGTTTCGACATGTGTTCCCTTTAGTCATTTGAATTGTAAGGTGTTGGAATGTTTTAGGATACATTCTGTATTTCCAGAGATGTAATAACTTACTTCCTTCTCTTTTATACCTCAGTGACTCTCGCAATCCAACCATTTGCAAGCCAGAATCTGCTCACAAAAATGAACAAGAATAAGCTTTGAATATCACTTTATTCTGAATAATTTATATCTGAAAAAGTAAGGACTCCCCTCTTTATCTGTTTATGGGGGCAGGGGATGATTAAAATCATATCACCCAAAAGAATAGGCAAAAGAATGTTCAAAATATTTTTATGTGCAGCTGTGAGATTACACATACATGTGGGAACATCAGGGACATCTGTGTCTCATCAAATCTTTGCCTGTCTCTGTGAGGACATCCTTAGTAATTTCTCTAATTCATGGTTACTGTTGTCCCTGTTCTGTGAACTGCTAATGTCAGCATTCGGCCTACAGACTCCTCAGGATTTTAACAACTTTGACAGAGATTTTCACTGCTCAAGCACTAAATTGTACTAATCTGTGAAATAATAAAACGTGCTAAATGTCGCACAGCATGATATATTTACATAATTCTTTGAAATGCCTCCAGTCCTTTAAAAGTATTAATGAAAAAGTTGTCATATTTGTTCATTAGGGATTTCTCTGTATGTGTTATGTATGGGCTGTAACTTTGCTATATGCTCTTTCAAAACACATTTGCAGGAAATACGTGCCATTTAAGACAACTTTATAATAATAAAAATAAAAATTCCAAAAATAAGAGGAGGTAGAAAGGTCCAAAGATTATGTGAATTCCACACTATTGTCACATCATTCCTAAATGTATGACAATGAAATAAACATGAGTGAGACTTTGACTTTTTGATACATAAAAGGGCATTGTGTTTGCTTATTATCACAAATTTTTAAATTATGCTTAACAAATGTAATACTTCGAATTAAAAAAAAAACCCTTAGGGTTACAGATTCTGGGATCATAGTTTCCTATGGAGTCTGGGATAAGAGCTGTTTCTTGGAAGTGTTATTAATTGTCAAGAGAGAGGAGAGAATTATGATAGGGTCAACTCTTCCAAGAGAATTTTCTATCTCAGAAGAACATGTTACATCATCTTACTTTTCCATGAATATATCCAATTGCTCAAAATCCAATCATTTTAGTATATGAAATCTAATACATTTGTGGAAAGATAATGTCTGTTATGCACTAGCCCATAATTGATTAAAGATTTAAAGATTAAAGAGTTTCATAATGCAGTTTACTATTTTAAAATGTCTTTGATTCTTTGATGGAAAACTGTTGTTGAATGGAATGGAACATTGTCTAGTCCTGCAGCGTCCTTAGTCGTCCTTGTATTTGAGCTCCTGGTTTTAGCCACTGTTTCAATCTTTCTTGTCAAGGGCCTGTTTTTTCTCACTCCTATTTTACCAGGCATGAGGTCCCTCTCCAGGAAGAGTGTCTCCTGATAGCAAGGACAATGTACTTTAGCCAAAATATTCTTGCCTAGCGTCGTAATTCAAATGTATGGAGTAAATGTGAAGGTCTCTGTTCTTTCCTATTCATTTTTCATGTGTCTGGGGCAATTGAAAACACTGTGGGTTAGCTGCTCCCTGGTCCTCAAAGAAAGCAGCACCCTTACTTCTCACCACTTGAAAGAGGTCTTGAGTAACAGATTGACCCAATGCAATGCCTTAGGTGATCTCTTAATTACTGCTTCCTTGAGCATTTATTGCAGATCCGATTAGAACAAACTGGCAGAAAAGTGGTGGAGATGGAAGGGAGTGCAGAGTTAATGAATATATATCTCTACTTATTTTCATTGATGCATTGGATATATTAGAGTAAGTAAAAAAAAATATTGCCTCTGGGGTTCCAGATCATAAATGAAGGGATTTTTTTTTTTTTTGTGCACAGAAGAAAGGTTTTGGTGGTGCTATTGGGTAAGTGTTGGATAACTAAGCAAATATGAGACCATGAGTTCAAACCCACACACCACTGTGGAAGAGGAAAGTTGGGCTTTTAACTGCTATAAAGTTTACATACAAGGGCAGAGCCCCGGTGGCGTTAAGAGGTTGAGTGCAGGTCTGCGGCCCTCTGGGCTTGGCGGTTCAAATCCAGCGGCGGCTGTCAGGAGCAGCACTGGGTAGCTCCCACGACCACCAGAGGACAGTGATGCGCCCTCCTCCCCCCAAATAAGATTACATACAAAGTCCTTGAAATCTTGGAGGCGCAAGGGTGAGTTTCAGCCTGTTAGCACACGTTGAGAAGACCTGATCCTGATAGCTGAATTTTTCCTTGATGTCTGAAAAATGCTTGCAAAAACAACATGTGTAATCAGGGTTCTATTTCAGGTGAGTGGCTGCCCTGTTGTCCAATAGGGAGCTCACCAATTCCCATTGCATACTCTTCTTTAATGTTAATCTGTGGAGTGTATTCAAAATACCCATAGTAATGGTCACTCCATTCAAACAGCAAAAACGAACAGAAGACCCCACTGACATCTAGCCAATGCTGCCTCACAGTGACCCTCTGCGGTTTCCATCTCGATAACTGCTTAATGTAATAGAAAGCCTGGTCTTTTTCCGGTGGAGCTGCTGGTGGTTTCAAACTGTCAACCATGTAGATTGCAGCACAACAGTAACAACTATACTGCCAGGACTCACTAAAAAGAACGAAAACAACTCTGGACGTTGGTATAAAAAAGACAGAACTGTGAACTCTGCTTACCATATTAATTTATTTATTTCATAAAACTCATTTTACCTTTGAAGTAATATGGCATGTTTTTCCTTTGTGTTTGTAACTTGAGTAATATATATGGAATGGGTGTGTATTTAAGGTGAATGGATATATTTAAGGATTTTTATATATATCTTAAAGGGAAATAGTGACAAATGACTAGAGAATGACATGCTGCATTCAGTTCAGCTTTGTGTTACACACTAAATTCCCATGAGATATTATGAGTGAGTTATGCAATTCCTGGGTGTTCTAAAAATATTACCAGAACCATTGCTGTAAGCTCAGAACATAGCTTACATAGTATGTTTGGAGAAGTTGCCATTCCTAATATAAAAACGCAATGGATGTGGTCTAATTATTCTACCTCTAAAGGAATGGTATTCTACTCTTACAATAAAAGAATAGTTAAGGATAATGATGTTCAGATAAAAGTGAAGAATATTGCAAGTAAATGTGCAAATTAAGATGTAGGATGAAAATAGTTAAATAGCAGTTTTATTGTTTCTATCAGGTATCATTGAGTAATTTTTCAGTATTATTAAACTCATAATCTAGTCTTTGTGTATCTTTTATTGTTTTACTAAAGTATTAAATGTATGCCCTGATAAACTATCTTTTGGTCTACAGGATATTTATACTTAAAATGAACCCAAAGGGCAGTAATGTCCTTGTAAATGTATTTCAATTTGTATCAGAGCCTTGGTGGTAGTAAGGTATGCATTGACTTGCCACAAGGTCAGCAATTAAAAACCACCACTAACTCCCAGGGAGAAAGTTGAGGTTGTTAACTCCTACACAGAGGTTCAGTTCTGGGCTGGAAAGGATCACTCCGAATGTTAAGGGACTCAGTGGTAC